>JAJJMA010021114.1:0-13526 GCA_023529015.1 Papaver nudicaule | reverse complement strand
GGTTAAAGCAACTCCTAGGCCTGTAAAGGACGTCAGCTAGGGGAATCAATTGCGTGACGATCTGTGGGGGATCTAGAGACGTAAAGAGTGCGACAGTAGCCAGTTCGCTTGGAGGGTTGGAATTGGTCTCTGCTACATCCCAGGCCGAAGTCTTATATTAGGCTAGTGTTTGTAGACAGTTTGTACTGTGCGATGTTCAATCTGGACGAGGTCCCGAGGTTTTTCTACAGGTCGTAGTTTCCTCGTTTAAAAAAAATCTCTGGTGTCTTGTGTGCTTTACTTTCCGCATTATATTCTCTAATTATATAATTAAAGCAAACACAAGAAGTACGTTATTTATAAACCTGATCGTTGTCCCTAATCCATCCATTGGATTTACCAAGACCTTGTCTTGTGTCGGACTGATCCTTTGAGATCCAAACTCAGGTTAACAGGTCTAGATATTGATTTTTGAGATCGTCCAGATCTGACCATAAGTCTCACGAGCCCAAACGAAAAGTTGGTTGTATTTCGGTACCCCTGCTTTTCAAATTGTGCTCCATCAACAGTAATCCATGACATGCGGATGTTGTCCTCCTCCTCTGATGCTGCGTAAATTTATTTTCTTTCCGTCATGTGTTGTTGGTTGTGTGAAGTAGGGGAAAACTTGCTTAAAGTGGAGGACTGTTTTTAACCTCTACACACCCGATGTCCTTGTAAAAGCAGATGGGTCTATAAATTGATCCAGGTAGAGAAAAACAAAGATCGCCGGATATCTGACGCCAATATATTTGACCTAGCCGCTTCTGCTACTGTAAATCTGGATTCATCTATCTTTTGAGAACTGGATTCATCTATATTCCATGACTGTTGGGGATTGGTTCCATCTCATCTCTCCCGGAAACTTATCACCTTTTGTTTTTCCCATCGAGAACAGAAATGGAGAAATGTATCATGAGAAAACATAACGAACTAGCATAAAGTACTAGCGTAAAAACAATCCTTCCATACGTTGCCTTGGTGTGAAAAAATGTTATTTTTCTTGGTGTGCTCCCCTTAGGTGTCCTGGTGGAAAATCAAACCCATCGACCTAGGCCCCTAACTTTGGGTCAAGCCGGCCAGATTAGCAAATTACCAAATTTTGACTACTCGTTTGAGCCCGCGGTTGTTGTATTTGGTATGAAACGGTTAATGTATGGTAGAACTGAAGTTATCTAAAACAAATTCATGATGGATTAAGAGTTTCATGTTGATACACGGACATTATTTGGCAGGAACCGTCCTTGCGATGGAAGAAACTGGTCTCTCTCATCCCGATATCTTTTTCACCAAAATTGAAACAGGAACTAACACACCCATCATGGACAAAATGAATTTCGCACCATTCTTTATAGATCCTAATACCCGTCCATGGATTCAGAGAGTAGTAGACTTGATCGACCCTACTTTCCAATCCTGGGATCAAACAATTTTTCTAGAGATAGATCATCGGACACCATTATTTGGCCACACCCTAAATCATGAAAATATACAACCAACTCAGGCTACAAATGCCTAACCCAAAACCCCAACATTCAAAACCAAATTCCATCACTCTAACAAAATTCATCCAGACACTTCTGTGTCCACCAAAAATCCAGCTTTTCATGTGGAAAGCTTTGAACAAAGGTCTTCACACATTTGTTATCCTTCATCGTATATACTTAACTAATTCTTCTCTCTGCCCCTCATGTCACTTAAACTCAGATCAGCTGACCATGTCGAATAGCGAGTCTTTCCTGGAATCTTTTATTCCGACGTCTCCCATACAACATTCTACCGAACCAAATTAACAATTCTGATACAATTTAATCCATTCTATAGCAGAAATACCCTAATACCATAACAACGACTTTCTGCTTTCTTCTATGGTTCATATGGCTGGCTAGAAACGATCTCGTATACGGTCGTAAAACGCAACATCCTTATGTAATTGTCGAATGAGAGCTTAATCTACAAAAGCAATATTCTTTGGACAAAACCGTTTTACCTCCCATTCTTCCTAACATCCAACCACAGACAAGTATCAATCATCATCAACATAACCAAATGATTATTTTAGCAGGATGGCTACCACTGGACCCGAGTTGGATTAAAATCAACACAGATGGCGTGGCGAGAGGATATTCAGACATGTAGGAGGAGCTTTTATTTGTATGAACTCGAAAAAACAACTTGTTGTCCTTTGCTCCACACATTGGTATCACGACAACAATCATGGAAGAAGCTGCAATGCTTTTGCCACTCAGGATGGCGATACAAAGACAGTGGACGAGTATTTGCTTCGAATCGGTCTCGACAAACTTAATTAAATTTATCATCGGAAGCACGGAGCCACCATGGTATCTAAGAACGATGATTGCCAAAATCAATCACCTTATTCGAGGTATCCATCGATGTTCACTTCAACAAATATATAGAGAAGCAAACCAAGCCGTAGATGGACTTGCAAATCATGCAACAAATGGAAGCCAAAAAAGCAACTTCGCAACAACAATTTGGGACAATATTTCTCCAAATAGACCTCATTGTAATGAACGACCCCCTGGGGGTTACCTATTTACGTGTAGCCTTCTCTTAATCTAATATATATCACCTTTATGCTTCAAAAACTGTAATAAATTTGTCTCTTCAGATTCCCAAGGACATGAATTTCCCCTTTTTAATGTCAACTACGAGGAGCTTAAACCAAGTTAGAATTATATATAATCCAAAGATAAAATTGCTAGACAAGGAAAGATTGTTTATCAAACTCCGCCGATTACTTTGGTCGTAGGTCATGAGTTTGATTCACTTGGCTAATACACTATGATCCAAAAACGACAATCACAATGCTTCCCCTAGGTATTCCTGCACCTCCAATTGCATAATGATCTCGCACTTATAATCCCTTAGAAAACGACATCTAAGAGTTGTTCCACAGTCTGTCGTGAAGACTATCTCTAACCGATCTCCAATCGGACGACTATATTTCCTTCTAAGACTCTTCGATCAATACGACAAGGAAACAATCCATAGATCTCAACTTTTGTCTATAACCCAATAACACAGTTATTATAAATGGTTTTTTTTACCAAATCAAGGATCTTCCGTTTAATAATCTAAACTCCTTGATATTACAACAAGGATATTTCGTCTACAATATTGTAAACTCATTATTGGTCCCAGATCCAAAACAATTCAAATGGATAACAAATATGTTCTTGAGAAGAATCAAGAAACTAAATAAAAGCAAATCCAAATAAAAAAAACTTGATTCCACTATATACGATCTATCAGTTGGGCACACGAAATAGCGTTCGCTTACAAATCCAGGTCGATAGAGATTTAGTATAGATTCTACAACTCAATCTTGAGTGGTTCTTATATCAGAAGGGAAAAATCTTAGAATAAACAAGATTAAACTATGTCTGCAATGGTCAGATTTTTATCAATATGATAAAAACTCCTAGCTTCTTGGTCCCCGTGGAAACCTACCAAACTCAACTTTTATTAACGAGATAAGAACTCGAAGATTCTGCAAAGTTGTCGTTCTAACAAATGAATTGCTAGAAGGAGAAAAATGACCTCCAATTTATAGTGTTCGACCAAGGCTATTTGAGTCAATGAAATTCCTGAATATTAAATGGCATTTAATTCGATCATAAATTTTATTTACTCCAAATACGTCGATTTCTTCCTTAATGAATTGAAGAGAGATCAGTTCCAAGGGAGAAATGATTTCTTAAAAGTGAAATCTATCTCTTGGATACGGAGATCGATTCCTTGTAAGGGAGATCGATTTCAACCTATAGGAAATCGATTCTGCTATGTAGACATCGATTCTTAGCATTGGAAATCTATTTCTCAAAAGAAAATTCGATTCATAGCATAAGAAATCGATATCCACCTTTTGTTAATCTATTCCTAGCATCAAAAATCGATTATCATATAGAGAAACCGATTCATAGCATAGGAAATCGATACCGAGCCTTTAGCAATCGATTCCTAACATTGGTGATTGATTTCACATCAATAACTAATTCAAGAATTGGAACACTAGTATATGTTACATGATGTAGAAGATCACTAGCAACTCTGAATGCAAAATAGCGTAGAATAAAAATCCTTTTCGATGTATAGTACATGCATTCAGAAACTTATGAAGACGAAACTTCATAGACCATTCACCAATAATGAACAAGTCATTTACATACGAATATGTAAGCAACGTTCATTCTACAACTATCGACAAAATACAAAGTTTCGAGAAACTTATATATGGTTCAGATAACACAATGAACTATGAGAGAGAAGACTTCATGTGTTCTGGTCATGAAACTTCAAAAGAAGTCATTTCAATGACACTGTCGAAATTACTAATTAATCATTCAAGCATTAAGTAAATTAATCTTTCAGCTCAGAATAGAAGACGACATGGAATCGTGTTGTCTAGAGGACTAATCTTAGAAGGATTATGTGCCCGTTTTGCTCTTCAATCATCTTCAGGTTTTCAATTAATCTTCTAGATAAACCAGCCGTCCTCGACAACCTAAGTCTAACCTAATGAAGTCTGACATTAGTAAGCATGTTTAAGTGAACGGCCAAGCTTGACATACCAACGCTTAGTGGGGTTGACCGATCATGCTCTAACATATATTGTTCGTCCAAGGCTTGTAAAAGAAGTAAAATCCGAAATAACAAATGCTCATTAAATTCGGTTTTAGTATTTATTTTTCAACATGTGCTAAAACGAGATAAAAGGAAAAGAAATCCTTTTCATATATCACATCATCTATTATTTGAGACACAACTAGACAGTCAAAGTTAGTTTACGACCCTTCTGCATCAACAACACATTCCACGACCCAGTCTCTAATTAGACCCTAACCATACGACTCTTTACAAAATCGCTCATGTTTTAATTCTTAAGATGATAAGGCAACCAAACATTATAGACGGTTTAGAGTCGCTGGTGAGTGGATGGGAAATTTTCATCCTTTCTCACAAACAAGTGTAAACTCTCTTTATTTTTAATAGAATTTTTCGTAGCGAAAAATAAATAAATTACACTGTTAATCAATGTGCAAAAACCAAGATTGTCGACAAATAATCGATTACCCGAAACACAACCAAAATCTACTTTGTTCCGATCTAGTTTTGTGTCCTAAAATTTGACACTTGAGCAATTATACTACTCCGCTAGTGAAAACACAAATCGATTGGTTCTTAACTGGTTCCATCCGCAAGTACTCAGACATATATTTGTATTAATTAATACTCCCTCCATCCTAGTTTAGATGATATAATACGGTATATTGGTATTGTTTGCCCAAATTTAGAAGGTTTGTCTAGTTTTGGTTTACAATTTTTCTCATTTCGTAAATACATACTCCCTCCATCCTAGTTTAGATGATATAATACGGTTTTGATCAGGGATGAACCCAGAATTTTCCCTTGGATGGGGCTAGGGTTCCATTGAATTGCAAGGCGGTCAAAGGTCGTGGCAATTTTTTTTTATATGAATCGAGTAGTGAGTGGCTAGTTCTGATTCATTCTTATAACCGGATTCGTTTTCAACTCCGATAATTCAAACTCCGGCGATAACCGAGTTAAACCGGACCTATTGACAGCCTTGGCAAAACCAAAATTTCTAGTGAAACTGAGGGAGTCTGGTTCATAACTTCATATCATAACATAACATACAATACAACGCTGCGGAGTTTTGTGCTCCCTATCTCTCTCCCTCTCTCTGTGATCAGGTCCTAATTCCAATAGACTGAAAGAGACATGAGAGAGAGAGAGAGAGTGATGAATTGAAGATCGAGACAAGACACTGGCACTGAGAGAGACGAGAGAGCTCGTCAAGCCTTAGAACCATTGCACTGAAAACCATGCACATATACAATACAATGGTAGTAGTAGTAGTAATGTTTTGATGGCAAAGGCATTCAATTTAATAAACCAACAGAACAGGAAACAGAACAGCAGCGAAAAGGACTACATGATAGATTCAGATAATAAGATCACAGATCTCCTTCTCTCGTCTCGTCAATAGCATCCAAAATCTATAAATATAAAAGACAACACTTCAAACTTCATCTAGCTAAGCTAGTAAATATACGATGATAATTCAAATTGAGTGGTTATGTTATGAGGAAGAAGATTTGGCTCACTAAGCCCAAGGCCTATTTAGTCCACCACATTGACTGGTTTACAAAAATAGGATCCATTTCAAAAAGAAAATAAAATAATGGCATGGGGCTGAAAAAAGTAAAGCAAACAAACAAACACAAATCTTTTTGCCAAGTAAAACAAAAATATAAGTCTTTTTCCCAATTTACTTCACATCCCATCACAACTCTTAAGAAAGAAAATATAACAACATAATGAATATAGAAACTTTCTTGTATAGTACATAGCAGAAGATGATGATGAACACCAAGAAGATAAAGAAACACAGGATTCTTGAATAGATGCCTTTCAACTATTCAATTAATTAAGAAAAAGGTTACACCATTAACATCAAGGGAGTAACTCCCATTTGCCTACAATAAATCAAAAAAACATACACAAAGCTTAACTTAACTAATTAAGCAATGATGCAGCCTGCAGGTAACAAGTAAGAGCTATACTTTGTACCCTCAAAAATCAGCAAAAAAAAAACCAACCAAAGATATAATTACAAATACACCATATCCATTAATTGTGTATAATAGCAATACTAACAAATTAAGAGATGGGCAGCAGAAACGCGCAATAGAGAAGATCAGAGAGAAACTAATTAAGTAGTTAAGAATCTAGAGATGATTATGGAGTACTATGTTTAAGAGATCTTCGCTTGATCAGTAGTAATATTATTTGATCGAATATGATTCTCATTCTCCCCTTCACCTTCTGTTATAGCTGAAGACATGTAACTCACTGCTACAAGAGAATTCTCATCCGGAGGAGCCGAAGACGTAGCGACCGTCGCTTGAAATTGTTGCTTGCAAGAATGACAAGTGATCTGTAGAATTGTTGAGTTGATTTGTTTTGTTGCATGTTCTTTAAGACATTGAGCTTTATCAAGTTCAGCCTGAGCCTGTTGTCTTATCCTTTTCGCATTAGTGAATTCTTGTTCGGCTAATTCAATCTGTCTCTTTGCTTGTTGTCTAGCTTCCTCTGCGAATCCTTTCTCGGCCATAGCAAGTCTTAGTTGTTCTCTTGCTTGTTCTTTCATCCTCGACGCTGCAATACTAGGTTCTTCGGTAGTGATCATCGTATCCCTCCCCGGGCGATTACCCCTTCCGTTTTTACTAGAATTTGCAGGCTGATTCGCTTCTTGTTTTTGACTGTTGTCACAAGAACCTATTGAAAGTTGGAGCTGTGTTACGTTATTTTCATCTGAATTTTGGGAAACGGAAGTATCCAAGGCACTCATGAGAAGGTTCGGAGAGGGTAAAAGCTGAAGCTCAAGGTTCTGATGATGGTGAATATCACTTGGGGATGGAGTACTGTTTCCGTCGGGGCAGAAGAAGCCGGTTTCAGCTTGGTTTGTGATCCTTAAACCTGACCATGGATGAGCTGTGCTAAAATTGGTGTCACTTGAAGGACTAGGACTGGATGCTGTTCTAGATAAGCAAGCAGATGGTTGTTGAAGTGTTTGTATATTGGAACGAATACGTCCAGCATTGCAAGCATCTTGGTGTTCGATAAAGCTCTCAACTCTGAAATAATCAAACACCATAAGATTCATACATATAGATTATGGTATTGCAGGTACTACTTAAAGAGTATGATCCAAAACTTAAAACCTTCTATACATTTCGATGTTAATGGCTGTATATCAAAATATGTTTCATGGCCATTAACTACAGCCTAACTAAAACACAGCAATAGACAAATTATCGAATAACTAAAAATAAATAAATGAAGAATTAAAAAAAAAAGATCATTAATTTAATTAAGTGCGTTTTGATCTGATATGTTAAAAACAGTTAAATCTTGAAACCTAAACATAGATCAAAAAAAGGAATGAAGGAACAGTATTAATTATTCTAAAAGACCCAAAGAAAATCAAATAACATGTAGTATAATCTATTCTCGATATTGCTTATTATAAAATATCATCAAAACAAATAAATTGTCAAAGAACAATGCTGAATAGAATAATAAACAAACATTAATATACCTGCCTCTCCATATGTAATACTAGTGAAGAAGAGATTCCAAAAGAATCCTAACAAGAAACTAACTAATGAACTTATATAAAAGGGTTCTGCAAATGGTTTGAATCTTACTGATTGGTTTTAGTGATTCTTAATAATGTTTCATATATCATATAGGACTGGTTATTGTGTGTGTGTGTGTGTGTGAGAGAGAGAGGAAGTGAGATAGATAGAGAGATAGAGAGAGAGAGGGAGATAGTACCTGGAGAAGACACGGCCGCAATCACAAGAATGACCTCTAGTACCACATGTTTTAAGGTGAGCTTTATAATCAGATTGAACAGCATAACCTTTAGAACATTTCTCACAAACCCATTGTTTATGATTACTGTGTTTCCTTCTAAAATGTTTCTTAATCCCAACAAGATCTCCAAGTGCATGACAAGGATCATGGTGTAAACAGCTTGGTTCTGGACAAACGAATACTCTCTTCTTCACTTCCGGTGTTTCTCTCTTTAGTAATTTCCATGGAACTTTATGCCGCCTTCTATGCATCTGTAGATTCTGATCTCTTTGAAACCCTTGATTACAGATCTCACATACATATCTATCTGATTCTAATAATGTCTTTGGTGATAGTGATACCACTTCTGCATCAGGGTCTAATCCATCCAAACCAAAAAAAAAAGAATCAATATTTGAAAAACAAGAAAGAATCAAAATCAAATCTTTTTATCATGATATATGATATTATGATATGATAGCATGTGTGTATGTATATATTACCTGGTGTTCCTGCTGGTCTTCTTTTTCTTTTACTGTTACTTCCATTTTCTGAACAAGTATACTCCTCAGTGGGAGGAATAGTTGATGATGAATTGCTGTTACCTAACATGGGCTCTTTTTTCTTTTCTTTTTTATCACAGAGACAAAGATACACACAAATTTACTATCTATCTATTGCTGCTGCTGCAACTACTACTTCTGATCAGTTGTTATGAAATAGATAGATAGATAGATGCTTCTGTTGTTCCTATCTCAACTTTAATAATACAAAGGGTCTGGTCTGGTCTCTCAACTAATGGATGGAGTGAGTGAGTGAGTGAGATATAGATAGAGAGAGAAGAAGGGTGAGATATATAATACAGCCTAGAACATGAGAAAAAGTTCTATCTTTCGGCAACCAGCTTTCTTATAACCAGCTTTATAATAAGCTACTTTCAGCTCTTCCTCTTTTTATCTATCTATCTATCTATATAGACCTAAAACTCCCTCTCTCTCTTGAAAAACCCAGACTTATTATTACTTGCTAGCCATCAGCAGGTATTTTTGTCGAAGTATAAAATCTTGGGTAATAAATCTCCCTCATTTCATTTCATGTCATTTCATGATGAGGATGGAGTGATGACTGTCTGTCTCTATGTATATGGGAGGGAGTTGAGAGTTAAAAGAGAGAGTGAGTGAGATGGAGAAAGTTGTCTTGTATAACTCAATCAAACTCAATACCACCCCCAATCAAATGACTCGAAACTTGAGCCCACATAAGTATTGGGACAGAGATATTAAGAAAGAAAAGAAAAGGAAAAAAACATCCGCACAAGGAAACAAACACTACTCATGATTCATTCACACAGTAAATTTGCATGCATAAATACATAAGGTCAGACACCTTAGGTACACGTGAGCAGCTGCAGCGCTCGCTCGCTCGCTCGCTCTTTCTTCCTGCTTTTCTCCTCTCCTCTCCCTTTATTATTTGAATAATCCTCTGTCGATCTGTTTTCGACTCGGTACATTTTTGTTGGGTTTTCGATCCAACATATAAACTCCAAATATTGGTGAATGGTAACTCCGGTTTTTTCAAGTTGGTACCTGTACATTTACTCACTCTCTCCTCTTACTTGTTTCCAAAGCAGCTTTTTAAAAGGTTCATTCAACTGATATGTCTAGTCGTTTTCATGGGTATTATTGTCTATCCATATATTCCATCCTCCTTAACAAAACTGAACTCATGTCACTGTATAAATTTGGAAAAATATTATTATTATTTTAGTTTTTTTTTTTTTTTTGATAATTGATAAACGCCGAATTTGAGTTTTAGGATGGAGCAGCGGGTAGCAACCCCAACCCAAGTAGGGGTGTCACTTGGCGGGTAAAATTTGAGGCATGTGAAAAATCCGACTATAGGAAGGACATGGGCCGGCTGTTTTTCGGTTTAGAGCTGGATTTGGGTTAAATTGTAGGGCTATTTAATGTTTGATACCCAACAAATGTCCAATAAATAGCGTTGGTACCCAACATTTTAAAAATTAAGATATGGTGCCTCGACCGGATGCTGACCGTCAAAGTCTCAGTTTGACTAGATTATTTTTCATTTTCGCTAATTTTTAATAAAAAATTACAGGAACTTACAAACATGTCCCTGGTAAACCTAAATTATCAAATTAATCTTCTTCATCTCAATTCTCACACCAGCGCCTGCTCAATCAGTGTAAGAATTTACAAAACATTCAGTCCATTTTCTTTTCTCTCTTCTTGTTGGATTTCACATCTCTCTTTCTTGATACGGGAATTCTATCAATAATGGCAAGCCATGAAACCCCTACTGTATTCCCAAGTCGCAATACGGGAATTCTATCAATAATGAAGACTCAGATTTAAATCTCAGAAGAAAACTTTTTTGAGAAAGAAAACCTAAAACATAAATCTTTTTTGAGAATGAAGAAGCTGAAGAAGAAAAAAAGAAGAGAGACAACTCCAATTTCTACAATCATGGCAAAAAAAAAAAAGAGTCACAATACAACATCTTAGCTGCTGATGCTAGCTGCCGATGCACATCTCGGTACCAAAAATGTTAATTTCTAGATGGGACCTTTTCAAGAGAAATCGCTGATTACATTATATGTTGGGGAAATTGGCACCCCTAGCGCAGCGGAATACAGGATCACAAGGGTTGTTGGTGATTTGAACCATACAGGGAGAAATAATAATATAATTGCAGAAGATAAACGAGCACACAACCTACAACACAAGATATACGTGGTTCACATTTGCAGGCTACTCCACGGCCAACACCACCAGAGAAACTTTATTATATCAAGACCATTACATATTCATCACAACTCCCACGAGAAGACCCAAACCGAAGAGTTACCAAGACGTACCTGAGACCATTGAGAAACCTTAGAAACCAACTCTCTAAACCATTCTCCAAACCAGCCTCATATATCTTCTCTTCTACACCTTCTTCACAGTTGCCAATACCATAGGAGAAACATAGAAACACTCTAGAAACCAGGTTTAGGGCAAAACCCTAAACCTACACACTAGAACACCAAACCCTCTCTCTACAAGTTTCTCTCACATTCACCTTCACGGTAGCACCGACCCTCCCTAACAAAGAGACCAGAAACCTAAGCACAAGGCTTTACCTCTCTTCTAGGTTGGATACCTCTACACCCACAATTCTAGTCCTATATATAGAGAATACAAACTTGGTCACCAAGTAAATTAGTCTTCTACTAGGAAACTAAAACTCTTTCCTAATATAACTAGAAAACCCAACTCAACATGGAATGGGCCCAACCAACTAGAAAAACCCACCGATTTCCTAACATTATAAACCATCAATTGTAAATCTCATATCTTGTATGACCACTGCATTTCTCGTCTCTATATGCTCCAATTTTTAGAAAAAAACTATAGTATAATCCTTTATAAGTAATCAATTTTCAAAGATCTTCAAGTGAGTCTCATGGAGAAGGTGGAGGCACAGACAATAACACGAGTGATACGGGAGTTGATGAGTTTGGATCCATTTTCAGTAAGGAGTAGTATTGTTCCTACCGATAGAAAAGATCAGCCAAATTAATGGTTCCGTGGTGCGGTGATGGTGGTTAAGATCAAATGGGGGGATTTAGGTTTCTGTTTAATTTTTTTGTTTGATTGCTTAAGTAGAGATATTGATTGGTAATTCATTAAGGGGGGGTTTGAAATTAAGATCAAACAAATGGGTTTTCAAGTTTGGGCGGTGGTGGTGTTGGTGATAGATAACGATGGTGTTAAATGATTTTGAGATGATGATTATACTATAATTTGAGTTAGGTTATCGATACTAGTCCTAGAGGTTTTAAGTTGAAGAGAAAGATGATGATTTAAATTTGCTGCTGAGCAATGCCGATGAAGAAAGAAGTTGATAATGGTGTCGGTCTGCTCTGCTAAAACTCATCATATAGGTCCCTTGTTTAGGACCGTCGGATTAAAGGGTATTTTGGGGTTTTTTAAAAATAATCATTTTGATAATTAAATCAATTGTTTTTTGTGAAGTCAAACAGTTGACCAAACGGTCAACGGCAGGTCTAGGTACCAAATCTTAATATTTGAAATGTTGGGTACCAACGCTATCTGTTGGACATTTGCTGGGTACCAAACATAAAATAGCCCTAAATTGTATTGGTCCGGAGATTCAAGCCCTACATTTATTAGGTTTTCAACTTATGCTTCAGCCTTCACATATTTCCAATGGAGAATAGCTTTTGGTAAAAACTTCAAAAATTCCATGTGGACGCAAAAATAAGAAGTACAACCATCTCCTATTGGAGATGCTCTTCATAAATTAGGAGTGTCAATAATAGTCCGATATCCGAAATCTGTTTCCAGTTATTCGAGATCCTATAGGATATTATCCGTTATATCGGATATTTCTCTTTAGCGTATCAGAATCGGATTAGGCCCCATCCGATTGTTAACATCCGATATCCGATAGGCATGGGAACGTATTTGTAATTTCCATCACCCCCCTAAATACTAGTCGTTCAGATTTTACTAAACACCATCTGAACCGTTGATTTCTAGGTATATCCTCCCCATTTTTTTGTTTTCTTTCTTCTCGCGATTTCTCCTTCCTTCTTTCTCTGGTCTGCGACTCTACCACCTCCATTTTTTTGTGCTCCACTACCACCACCGCCACCGGTTAACCAACAAGTTAACAACAAACCCTAATTTTACTAAATCAATTGTTTTAATCTTCAATCAGGTAACATCTAACAACAAACCCTTATGAATATGTTTTATAGGTTTTTCGTCAGAAATCAAATATTATCTGATACATATCCGATATCCGATAGCTTAGGCTATCTTAATCAATATCTGATCTTTGATATCCTATAGGATATTATCGGATATCCTATAACACTAAGCCTATCGGATACATATTTGTCAAGATGATATTGAAGATTGACAACCCTACTTAATATCATTAAAATCAACTTTAATTTGTGTATTCATCCTTACATAGCATCGAAATTACACCATGTATAAAAATTAGAGAAATATCTATTCTTGCCAATCCATTATCAAATGTTGCTCATAATGGATTGGCTA
>JAJJMA010021092.1:0-19132 GCA_023529015.1 Papaver nudicaule | reverse complement strand
AGTTGTTGGGATGATGTTGTTCGGAAGTACTCTCTGCATTTACTGTCAACATAATGACTTTTCCAACAACATCCTCAGGATTGATTTTTGGATCATTTGCAAGAAGAATAAACATCCTGAGGTCACTTGGGAACGCGAGTTGAGCATTTTCTTGAAAGAGCCAGAAAATACATGGTCGTCATTTAGGTTATTAGCATTTGGAAGTAACAAGAACATCCTAATGTGGAACCGCCGAAATGTATCTTGTTACAATACATCCACTGGAACCTTGAAGGAAATCTGGGGGCCTTGTCCTTCCCAAACATGCATTGGAATTGTCCCTCACATGATGAGCCATGTCTCGTTGAAGGATTTTGGAGGACAATCTGGGGGGCTCAACAATACAAGTTATTTGAAGGGTTAATGCTGCTCATTAGGAAAATTATTCAAAAACAATATCATTTATTTATTTTTTTACGTCCCTGATGCTATTATTTTCTTTCAGTGTTATAAAATGATACTAACATAGTGATATAATAGCAGGGCTCTAAATCCTGCTGAAGCTACATATATTAAAGTTCAGAGTTTCTTATTTACAAAGAAGAAACGAGACTGCATATACAAAAGAACAGACTCAAAACCACAATTAGTTGTCTTCCTTACATAAGTGTTACTAGTTCTCCGCAGAGTATACCCAAAATACTTAAACCATTCACTAACGCCGACACATATATACCCAAAAAGTTTCCCACATATGATGACAGTGTGTATGTACCCCAGAAGAAAAAACCAAAGGGATATCTATAGATCGGTATCATACTCATCATCGGATGTATAAGGCAATTCCATGCGCCGCCATACTTTATATTCGTCGTCGTAGTTCTTACCCAGGACGATTGATGTTAGGTTACTCGGGAAGGCAACTCGACCACCTTTGGCGCTTAGGCCATCTTTAACGCTAATCAGTACTTCCTGCGACAAGCGCAACAACATTGGCTGTAACCCTCTTTTTGGGGGTCGGGTCTGGAGAAAACCAAACTGTCTTTGGACAAGGGCTGGGACATAGTAAGTTAGTTTTTTGAGAGATGGAAGCACAACATAGGAGGTTTCACCCTTAGTAGACCAGATCAGGGGATCGAAATTCCGGTGCGAAATTCTCCAAACGATGAGCTTTGAACGAACTGATCCACTTTTCCATTCCCCAACTTCTATGGCAGCCAGAATGTTTCCAATTGCCCATCTCCTGACGTCTCTGACAGATATAACATCATCCACGCCGTACTTATGCATGTAACGTTCATAAAAATTTGAAAGAGGACCAGGTTGCATGGGCTCGTCGAATTCCAGAAAATTCATGTGCTCCAGTGCCCATACCTGCATTAAATATTTAAGTTGTAGCGGAAAAAATACGACAACATTTGAGAATAAAACAGGGTAATAATACACTAAAATGTACCGCAAATAACGTTGGACAACTGAGATAACCCCTGCTTTCAAATTTATCCAGGGACACAAGCAGTTGTCCTAGAACAAGTGGTACAATGGACAGACCATTGAGAGCTTGAATCAATATGGGCACAACTGCCAATGAACACATTCCACAACCATTGCTGAAGAGGAATTGGCCGGTAAAAGCTAGCACAAAAGCTCTACCCCTAACAATGGGATTATGGTGATCACGTAAGTCCTCACAAATCCAACGATAATTTAATTCTGAGTCGTTTATCAGATCCATGGCTTCATCTTCAGATATAAAGAGGAACTTGGCTAAGTCTCTGGGAACTATAAGGGGTTCAATAGGCGGCAGGACTAATTTATTCTTCAGTTTATGATCAAAGAGGAACAAAAATTCTTCAACGACTGGACAGAAATCACAATCATTGATTCGGAGCACCCGTATTTCTTTCCTCCAGAACCCTGCAAGGTAATTATGAATAGATTCTGGAATCTCTATTGTGGCCAAATGAACTATCTCCTCAAGACCAAACTCCTTTACAATTTTCCAGTCCGAGAGTGGTAAATGCCATAGCCAGTCACAAACTAGCGTCGCCGCCATTGTGAACTACTGCAGGCGACAAATGCAAGACTATGAGGTTAATTGGCAGAATCCCGTGTAATGTACAGGGGATTTCAAATTTATGTTTATGTCTGAATTAGTGAAATAACAGGGGATGTAGACGGCTTGATTGAATGCGACATGCAACTGATTAAAAGGCACAATATCCTCTTCGTATCTGTTACGCAATCCATGGCTATGTGAAAATGTAATTCACAGTTCCCAACTCTCGGTATCTATTATACATAGCAAGTTTGCAAGATTCAATAGTACCTAAACTGTGTGGTGTTCAGTCAGGAATATTAATTGAAGTTCTAATGTCTCAGTTCGAACAATGGATTTCTAAGAACTAACTGACATGCAACAAATTGGTACAATGCTTTCAGCTGCGATAAAAATCGTTTTCCATATGCAGCCAATTAATAAGAGCAACATAAGATTCTTGCAGCTTCAGACTAGTAAAAAAAAAATCCATGAAAATGTGATGGTAAAATCATGAAACCATTTTTGGAAGCTTCTTAACAAAAGTAAAGTAACAAAAGCATGAAACATCATGTCTTGCAATCAAACCCAATACAAATTTAGCTAACAATAATCTCTAGAATTTGGTCTAGAGAAACAATATGTTGATGTTTTTGACACTCCAGTCTTATGCAAACTTAATGGACAAATTTAAAGCCCATTTTGAATGATCTGGATTAACCAAACAAAAATCGAAAGATATTCCGCTAGTTACCATACCAAGGAAGAGAATACGAAAAGGCTAACATTTCAATCGAAAAAAAAATCCAATAAAGTAACAAATCCATACTACCATAACTAATTTTATCGTCAAAAACCCATCAATTGTTTTTGCATGTATGTCTAATAGCTAATCGTGGCCTTATGAACGAATATGGTGGCATAATATCAGTTATAGTAGATAGATGAGGCAGTTTTTCTCACCTTGAAACTGAAATTGCCCTTTTAGAAATCACTAAGCGCAAAACCGAAGGAAAATTGACAGGATGATGAGATAAATATTGATGTCGGTTGGGTTGCCTGCTTTGCGATGATTGTAGCTGCGTTTGGTGAATGATTCATAGTTTTTTAGTTTCAGGGAATACCAAAGGTCTGCGTCTAAAGAAAAATATACAGTAGCTACAAAGATTTGGTTTAAGGGGATACTAAAGCTTTAAAATATTGTTTCACGTTTTTTTAGGAAAGTTAATTAGTTTTTTTTTTTTTTGGTATTTAGGAAAGTTAATTAGTAGACCTCACCTCAAGTGCATGTAGAGAAAATTGCAGCATGCTAGATATATGCTAATTTATTCTGCACAAAACGTGTTGACGATGGTTTGACCACAAATTATGAGAGGTTTAATACATGATTTCGAAAGGGTTATTAGTCTAAATCAGTCATAAAATGATCCATCTCCATACGCAACCTTACATTATTACTACTCGTTTCTCCATACACTAAATTGTTTTGTAGAGTCTCTCATGTATTAAATCGTGTCAGGTTAATTGAACTTCAAAAGTAGCACTAGTATTAAAGCAAACACCCATTTCAAATCCGAACAAATTTATTCTCTATGTACTGTATTATATACCCATTGAAATATCATCAACTTGGACTACACCACCACAACCACAACACTAAGGATTATTTGCTTTGCTCTTTCCACAAACACTAATCACACAGGTTAATTGAACGCCAAAAGTAAAAACACTAGTATAAGCAAAACACTGATCAAGATTTTAACTTGTACTCAAACTGAATAAATCAGCAACTAAAAATAGTAATTGAAGCAACCAAATTCCGAACTCCAGAATAGCAAATAAAGGTCGACAAACATTACAAACATGATCGACGGACATTCATAGAACATAAGGTGCACAATGATACAGAAGAGCATTGAAAAAAAAAAAAAAAACAGGAAACTAATTTGCCATTAAAGAGCTCAACAAAGTGTGGAATTTGGCGAAGAAAGAAGAACTGAATTGTTGGATTTTCGTGATTGCTCCATTTGTTCCCAGAGCTCGAGAATACCCAACTGATGAACTGCAAAATCAACAAACTCTTGTAGTTCATCTGCAGTAAAATCATCAACATATTTTTTTCCAGCACCTATAAGTGTCGTCTTCTGCACATATCTCCGACCAACGTAAATTCTTCCCAGCATCAGAAACCTGCTTGTCCTCTTCGCGGATGCCATTCGCATAGTTAATCACTTTCTGTAGATCATCAAATGACAATCTACCAACAATATCTTTGGCTTCTAGTAGGTTACTTGGTTTAGTCTTCTCCATTATTTCAACTCTCTTCTTTTTCTTTCCAACATCACACAACTGATTGCTTGATACCCTCTTCACCATTTTCGAACAAATGTTGTTATACAAGAATACTAAGAATACAACTGGTCAGTGGGAACAGAATGCAAGTTATAGCAAGCAAAGGTTAAACTTCTTATAACATAAAGTTTTTGGGAAGTTGCTATGACCGAGACCACCTCTCTTTTTATAATAAAAATTAAGGTTGTCAACTCAAAAATTATAGAAAGGAATCTCAAAATAATTATGAAAATCTGTCTAAGAAGTCAATCATATGGATACTCTTATATAGCTAACCTATTGTTTGGTGATTTGCAGACTCTAGTGATTTGATAATTCAATGAAACATGACAACAACTTTAACACAGAGGCCACAGAAGATATGGAAAATCTAGGAAAATCTAGTGCATTGTTGCCCATGAATCCAGACACACCCCTGGTTTTCTAAGAAGATAACAGGATGTCATTGATGTATGAAGGTACAATTATCTATCTAAATCGATACAACAATGAATTATCACGCACAAACCTAAATCTACACAGCATGAATGAGTTAAAGAGAAACAACAACAAAGATAACAATTTAAAAAGAAAAAACAAAAACAAAAGATTAAACACATGTAAACCACAAATTACCGTTCCCATCATAATTAAAACAAAACATAACACCACCATGTCTTAGTATCAACCAACAATCAAAAGAGAAAAAAAAAGAAGAGAAAATAACATATCCGGCAACCACCAATAAGAGAAGAAAAAACCTTAGTCGTCAGGATCAAGACCAACTCCTATGCACTTTGAACCTCCAAAGTTCCAGCAACAGACACCTTGTGATCTAGAATTTGAATCTTCTGGTGTCTGCAATCCTCTTGATCTCAGATACTATTTCCTGCTCTGGTGCTTGTTCTGGATCCAAGTTGATCACCTCTGGTTCTGGTGCAGCTGCTTGTTCTGGTACTATTTCCTTCTCTGGTGCTTGTTCTGTTCTAGCTCTTTCACTTGCACTAATACCACCGTCGACCCATTCAGGCACATGATATGGATTCCTGGCAACTGGTACACTCGTGATCTTCGTCCATCCATCTTGGCTTATTGGACCTAGAAGAAGAAAAAGGCAGCCAAGTTCCATCTAAACCTTGCTTTAACATCTGACCATTGTTTTCGATCACATGCTTTCTGATCATTGCCCTGCAAGGATTATTAACATAATCTGGATTAAGCTTGGGATTGTTCATCTTAAATGAAGTTTTGGAGGAGAAGAAAAACTACTTTTACTTGACTGAGGAATTGAAAATGAAGAACAAAATAAAAAAAAATTACTGAGGATTTTAAACAATCTAACCTTTGGTTTACCCCCAACCAAGCAGTAAATGTTTCCACCTGCCTAATAAGTAACCCATATTCTCAAAGCAACCACCCCCATCTGTATCAAAATAAAATAAAATAAAATAAAAAAGCAACCACCCCCATCAAATTAAACCCAACTAAACTCTTTCACAGGTTACACACCTTTCCATGGTTATCCCTTGGCTTACCCTAACCCAGCAGTTAATGTTTCAATTAGCCTCCCAACCACACCAACACCACTCTTCAATACCCCAACCACAGGGAACCATTGCCAAAATCTGAAAAGCAACCCACCCGGGTCCATGATTTTTCCAACAAAAGAGATTTGCAAAAATCCAAAAAACTAAGCCCTGCAATTATTGGAGAATTCCCTTTTTTCATTGCGTAGAAGGCAACATATAAAGTTGCGGCTGGTTCTGGAGATCCTTCAAACAGTATTCAGCGACTCAGCTGGGCGTTGGAGTGTAGGTGTAACTAAGTAATGTATATACAATATTGCATAAGAAAAAAAGAGTAATATGCCACCCAATTCTTCATGAGTTTGGGTATTCAGTTTGTTAAGGGTAGAACTAGAGAGACATTCCAATCATAAAAAACTAACTAGAGAGACATAAAAATAAGTATTTGTATCTGTGTTACAACGATACGGACACGGTATCAGTGCGTTGTGTCCAGTACGCTAGTATGACACGCCAACTTGAAAAACGATAATACGGGGACACGGTATGCACTATAGTTTCAAATATATATATTGTATATAAGGTCGCAAACTGAACAAAAAATGCATACATGTATATATCATGATTGACACATCTAAGATAAACTTGGCAAAATACTAGTATACCTGTATGGTTAGTACAGAAAAGGCACCACATAACTATCCAATATCTACTTATCTTCTTGGTGTCATAGAGATGTAGCTATAGATCAGGCTTGTAGCTCAACTGTCAAGTGAACCACTGGATAGGGGTAGAGTGTAACTAGGTACATTAAGGACGGTAAGCAAAGAAGTTTGAGAAAAAAAACAGAGAAAAGATAGGTGGAAATTTTGTATTTTTTGTTTTTTCTCCTGTAACTCAGCCGTATTAGAAGTATTGGTACGGGTGTCAGTGTCCATACGTATGAGTACGCAAAAAAAAATGAAATTTGTCGTGTCGTTGTAGCACAGATTTGTATATACTGGTGTAGTTTGTAAATTGTACAGCCGAAGAAGTTTACGGGCAGAAGGGATACACTTTCATTTAGAGATTATTATGCATAATTAAGAGTGGTAACAGTCCGTAATGAGATGCTAAACAGGCCAACAAAATGCTCTATGATTGTTGGTCGTCGGCCCCCCCACCGCAAGTGGTAATCTAGTTACCTAAAGTATAATGCAAAACTCAATTGATTCTTAGTGGTAGGGTTGCCGAGGCCCTGGCTTATTGAGTTAAGACCATCTGCAAATTCACACCATATACTTATCCAAATTAAACTGAACCCTTTATCCATTTAAGTACCACAAACAATACTAACATCATTTGTATGACAGAAACCTAAATTTTATCATAAATCAGAAAACCCTTTACACAAAAACCTGAATTTTATCCTATTTCAGAAAACCCTTTACACAAAAACCTAAACTTTATCATAAATCAGAAAACCCTAAAAAGAAAAGGTGAAATTTATACCTGATTTTGTATCTCTTCCTCACACCATAGACTTATCCAAATTTAACTGAACCCTTTATTCATTTAGGTACCACAAACAAATACTAACACACTACGCCAGATCCTGCATTGTGCAACGTTTCGATTTTTTCATGTGCAACGGATATATCCGTTGCACAACAAAATCCGTGGCACAAAATGGTATATCCGTGGCACATGTAAGTGTAAACAAGTGAAATAATAAAATGAGGACAAACGCGGGGGGTTTATTTAATTGTTGAGGGCTTAAATGTAAATTCGTTATACCTATATTTTATTAACTTACCATTTTTCTTTTTTCTTCTGATTTTTCTCCCCGTCTCTCTTCATTCTTTTCTTCTTCTTCTTCCTCCTCCTCCTTCTCCCCCGTCTCCCTTCATTCCTTTTTCTTCTTTTCTTCTTTTTCTTCCTCCTCCTTCTCCTGGTTTATTACTATTGTTTCTGATACTGCAAATCCTCACTCGAATCCTCCTTCCCTCTTTCCTCTCTTGCGATAAAACCGAAGGACAAAAAAATCGAAAACCCTAAAACTAGAAATTTCGCACCAGAAAGTGATTTCATCACTTTTAATCGGTTGAATCAACCAAAAATACCCATCATATCCAAACCCATAAACTGGAAATTCAAAAACCTAACCCTAAAAAGTTGATTTGGGGTGAAATCGATAATTTTTTTTTAGGGGTTTGATTGTTCTTTGAGTTTAATTACTTATGGTGTTTGTTGTTTGCAGATTTGGAGGTCAGTAATTGAAGGTGCTGTTTACACAGGTAGAAAAACCTAATTATTTTTTATACTCAGTGATTTTTTAGGGTTTTTATTTAAAGTGATGTTTAGGTGATATTCCTAATGAATTTTTCATCTATACTACTCATAGGTGATCTGAAGCAGTGAAAAGGGTTCTACTGGTTTCATTTAGGCTTAAGGTTGTTGTGTTGTTAATTTTAATTGATTGGTGGTGTGTTTGTTTTTGGTATCAGAATTGTGTTTTTATTTGACAGATTTTGGTGGTGTGTGAGATGGTAGAACTGTTAATACACAAGCATTTGAAAAGGTAATCTTCGAGATATCTAAGTTGAAGGAAGGTGAAGGTGGAGGGCAGTTGAATGTGCTTGATGGGTACTGGCTTCTGTTCTCGTTTATTGTTTTCGATGTAGATATGAATTAGATGAGTGTGTTTTGATTTTGAAATGTGGTAATTGGTACATGATTTAGATTTTATTTGATATCTGCTTGCACAGTTCAAGGAAGATACCTGCTTGCAGATGATAATGTATTAATAAAAGACACCCACTAGCCATGTCTGTGATGCATTATCAGTGGATCGGTCATCTCGTTGTTGCCCTGGGTAAGAAGAGAAATACTCTTGTCAATGATTTTTCTAATATATCCTAAGTGTATGAACTTGTAATTTGGATGGACAATGTGGAGAAAGTTTTGAGTATGTTTTGGTTTCTTTGTTTGCAGACACAACAAGAGCTGGCGATGCAAGTGAAGATAGCTAAGCCAATTTCTGCAGTTGACTGTTTTCACTTTTACTTGAGAAGCTTGAAGTGATACACTTGACACTTTGCTTAATCGTGAAGATAGCTAAGCTCGTGAACTAAAGAAGGCGAACTCTTGCTTCAACTCTGAACACGAATGTTTGCACCTCAAGTGGATAAGTTTAGAATGCAGCGAGTAGATAAATGTTTGTGGTTCTTGTAATAATGCAGGTTTCTACTGTTGGAGATGTTAAGACACCATGGACTAGTATGTGGAATAGAAGATTCAGGTGATTTAATTTGGGATTCTTCTTTTGTCATGACATAACCAAATCCTTTAGCTCAGAGATTGCTGTTTGTTTTTCGCTGCAGGTCGACACCAGATCTTGGGGATTTCTTTGCCCAGTTCAAACACCTGATGAGGGGCCATTTGGTTTGTTGAATCACTTAACTTCTACATGTCGTAAGTTCTTTCCATTCGTTTGAGCATAATTTCTTACGCCTTGAGTGTGCTATGTGCTAAATCAGTTTTCAGTAAGCATCTCTGAGGCTCGCTGCCTTGAGTGTGCTATTTGCAGGGAAACTGGAATAATATGCTTGCTTGTTTCCCACCTTTCTGGGCTGGTAAACACTTGTATCCTTCTAGGTTTCGTTTTATTTTTAAACAATCTTGAACACTTAAGGTTTGTGTCAAGTATGTGCTTGCAAATGGTTTAACCTTGGCATCAAACTTGAGTAAATTTTGATCTCAAACTCACACCAATTCACTGCTGAGCATCAAGCCGTGCTATTTTATCTCAAACTCACACCAATTTTGAACACTTAAGGTCTGTGTCAAGTATGAGAAGGTTTATGCTATTTTATTCTAACCTCTCTTTTTCTTTATTTTGATAAAAGGACAGAATTGTGTTAAGGATGAAATGAAGGAAGCTAGAGGATATACTACTGCAGCAGTTATTGGAGAATCAATCTTTGTTATTTCAGGGCTTAAAGATGGCAGAATCGTGACATAAACGGTATTGATTCTTTTCCTTGTACGGTCCTCGTTTGTCTGTTTATCTTCCTCAGCTGCCTGGGTATGTTTGCCAACTGAAATCTTGTATCAATTCCAGGTAGAGTGTTACAGAGAAGGTCAGGGTTGGTCCATGTCTAACCTTAAGGGTGCAGGGAAGAGATGCTTCTTCAGCGCAGTTGTCATGTAAAATGGCGTCGCATGAGGTTAGGAGGAGTCAGAAATCAGAAGTTTATGTTGGTGAGCCAAGAAGCTTTTAACTTGTAGTACTTCTGTAAATTTTGTCTTGCTTTGTCTTGCTCATCATCGCAGTAAGTATTGTTGCTGGTCTTACATCATAGTCTTGCTTTGTCTTGCTCATCATCGCAGTAAGTATGAGTAGCTAAGTATTGCTTTGTCTTGCTCATCTATAGTCAGGTGAGCTACGTAGCTAATACCTATTCCTTGCAGGTCCTAGAGGAAAGCATAGCAACTGCACCTAACCATTCATTAGAGGCTCAAGAGCTGACTGCACATCAACTTTATGCTGCCGATATGTCGTCTGGTAGTTCAACACTATTGAAGCAGCGAGAGTTGGCCATCAGATTCAAGAGGAGGAAGACTACTTGAAGTGGAAGGATGCAGTACTTGTCAAGAGTGGTTTCAGAGAAGGTAAAGATGGATTATGGTGATTTTGGTTTTTTATTTTGTTAGTGTTGTGTGTTTGCTGATATAGGGTTTAATGAATTCATAGTTCTATGTAATGTGTTCAATGAATTCACAATTTGGATAAATAAATCAATAGAAAGTTCTGCTCCAGATTTGTAACTAATTAATTTGGTAATTTTTTTTTTAATTCCTATTAAAAAATTTGCAACGGATATATTCGTTGCTCAAAATAAAATAACCGTGGCACAAATTGGCTCTGTGCAACGGATGAAAATAATTTGTGCAACGGATATATCCGTGGCACAAATTAATTGTGCAACGGATATATCCGTTGCACAATCCGTTGCGCACATGTGCAACGCCACTTTTGAAACGGAAATAAGCGTGGCACAAAATCTGTGCAACGGTTATATCCGTTGCACAAGGGGCGATTTGGTGTAGTGACATCATTTGTATGACAGAAACCTAAATTTTATCATAAATCAGAAAACCCTTTACACAAAAACCTAAACATTATCATAAATCAGAAAACCCTAAAGAAAAAGGTGAAATTTATACCTGATTTTGTTTCTCTTCCTCCTGCAATACTCTTGGCTTAACCCTAAAAAGAAAAGATGAAAAGAAACTATCAATCCAAAGATTTGAAAAAGAAAAAAACAAATTGTTGATGGTGGTTTTTGGCGAGGAGGTCACAGGAGTAATTTTGCATCAGGCATCCTGGGATAGCTCGAGATAAGGTATGAGTTTATTTTTACAGTAGGGATAAGATATTTGGTTTGCCGTTAGCCATAGTTTAATATCTCGCGACCCTAGCCTAGTAGCATGGTCCATATCCCTAGCCTACGTATTAAAATACCTATGCATGCGCATTAGCCTAGATCATGCTCGAGCCAAAACCCTAGGTGCTTCACGCCACTCCATGGCATACCTTAGAAGTGCACGACATTGGCCATGCCTAAACTTTGGCCATGCCTAAAACCTTAGAAGTGCACGGTATTGGCAATGCCTAAACATTGGCCATGCCTAAACATTGGCCACGCCTAAACTTTGGCCCTGCCTAAAACTTTGGATATGCACGGCATTGGCCATGCCCAATCTTTGAGTACCCACAGCATTGGCCATGCCTCATCTTT
The DNA here is from genome assembly GCA_023529015.1 of Papaver nudicaule. NCBI lineage: Eukaryota > Viridiplantae > Streptophyta > Magnoliopsida > Ranunculales > Papaveraceae > Papaver > Papaver nudicaule. The sequence continues at coordinate 7,475 of JAJJMA010021092.1, read as the reverse complement.
GGATGCCCACGGTATTGGCCGTGCCTAACCCTCGGATGCCCGTGGCATTAGCTTTGCCTAGCCTTTGGAGGCCCGTGACATTAGCTTTGCCTCATCTTTGGATGCCCACGGCATTCTCCTTGCCTCATCTTTGGATGCCCACGCATCCTCCCTTGCCTAATCCTTGGAGGCCCACGACTATCCCCTGCCTTAGTTTATGGGTGTCCATTACCATTAGCTTGCCCTAACCTTTGGATATCCATGTTAGTTAGCTTGGCCTGATTTTGGGTGTCCATGCCACCTCCTTGGCCTGATTTTTGGACGCCCATGGCCGTCCCTCTCTTTAGTTTCTGGGTGTCCATACTTATGGCTCACCTTAATCTTTGGATGCCCATGGCATCACCCTTGCTCAACTATTTGGGGGCCCTCACGCCGCCCCTTGCCTAGTTTTTGGATGCCCATGCATCCCCTTTGCTTAGTTTCTTGGACATCCACGGCCATGCCCTAGCTTATTGCTTGGAGGCTCACGGCCATGACTTGGCCAAACTCTTGGAGGTCCAAGAGTATGCCTTGTCCAAATACTGAAGGCCTCATAATCATGCTTAGCCTAATTTATGGGGGCCTTATAGTTGGCTCTCGCCTAATTCGTGGGGGTCTTATTTTTTTCCCTCGCTTGTACTTATGGAGGTCCATGATCATCCTCTTCCCCTCACGGCTATCCTTGCCTCCTTTGAGCTAGGGTTCATCTCTTCCTAGCCTCCCCCTATTTATGGGTCCCACTGATCCAAATCCTAGAGGATTATGGATTTTATTAAGTCCATAATACTCTAGTTTCCTAATCAAGTTCGGAAATCTGGCAGTTCAGCTCACGTATTTCCTCATGGCGTGATTTTTACAGCCCAATCCGTGAGGAATTAGGAGGCGCTTCCTTCACGAAATATTTTCCTCTGTGAATTTCCTATAACATACTAAAAATTCAGATTTTTATCTAATATAGGCTGGCCTGGGAGATTTTACCAATGGACAACATGCAAACTGTTCAGAAATCCGAAAATAACATAAATGTTATGGCTTATCCTTTTATATCCAATGTGGGATTATTATCATGCTATGCAACATAGCTTATCATAATTATTGTGGCCTATCTTTAGGTCTTATATTGGCGATGCTTATGCATTCTTGATGATGGCTACGCCGTGATAGCATCATTCGTCTGTTTTTCCTGATTATGGACTTGCTTCCATAAATCAGTGCTATAATTCTTAATCATGGCTCATGGCTATGACTTATATTATTTTGGGCATTCATATGTCTTCATTATCCAGGGAATTGGTGCATTACATGCCACAAACTAATTTCCCTTATTTATGGCAAACCGAAAGTCGTATTTATTTGACTATTGCCATAGAGAGTTGCTGAAATCCTCTCGGTCTAATTGGCGATTGCATAGCTCAATCCTTAGACCTATCTTATCTAATGGCGGTTGCTAGCTCAACCCTTAGATGACTTATCTTATCTTATCTAAATGGCGGTTGCTAGCTCAACCCTTAGATTTATCTCATTAGGTTTAAATGGCGATTGCCCGGCTCAATCCTTAAACCAAATCTCAAAGAGATATTCAAAGCTTATCGCTTAAATCTCTATCTTATCGCAAAGTCCTGAGTTACCAGTAATTGGTACGACTTGCACTAGTCAACTTTGACTTAACAAATAACAAATATTTAACAAATCTTAGAGAATCAAGATTTAGTTACATGGGGGGATATTCTTTAGGGTTTTGGTTTGGCGGTCTACGGCACGTGTGATTGCAACGGCTCAATCACTTAACGGGAAAGAAAACTAAGTCGTGCGAACGTTGCTGAGAAGATGGGATAAGATAGTGGGTTGTTAGTCTTCCCTATTATTAGGCGCAAGACTCTTAACAACTGACCCCACTCTTTCCTAACTCCCACTCTTCCACTTCTTTTACTTCTTACGAGATCAGTTGAGAATATATTGCTATAAATAGGTCACTCGACCAGTTTGGGAAATCAATCTCAATCTCATCCAAAAAACAGATAAGTTCAACAAGTTCAGTGCAAGTATAATCAAGTCTATCTTATCGATAATTGATTAAACTCTTCTCATTCAGCATTTATTATCTAGTGAGAACTGAATATTCATCCTTATCTAGCAATATCAATCTCAATATCACAGAAAATCATAGCAATTCTCTGATCTCGTCTTTCTCTGCTTCCCTCCCTAAACCAACCCTAAAATCCTCTTCTTGTAACTGAAGCAATACTCGAACGACCATTTCTTGGTTTAGGCGAGTCTTGTTCGATCTTGACCTCTCGAATTCATCACAATCTTTTATTACATCATCACACTTCATACTTTACCCCTCAGATTCTCTTATTTGTTTTATACCTAAAACATTTTGGCGACCACAGTGGGAGGTCATTATCTCAGTTTTAAGAAGATATGGAGGCAGAGTTCAGAGAATACAAATTCTCCAAATTACCCTAGTGTCCCCACGAGTTTATCTACTGCAAGTGGGGTCACAAACACCCAAGCTAGTGGCGCCATCACCTCTGGCCCCACAATCCCAGCCGTGAGCTCAAACCCTAACCCTAATTTTGCTTCTGCCTCAACCCAGAGGGGGCCAACCTCATCCCCTCTCTCCTTGGGCGTGTCAACTCCTCGGGTGGGTTCCACCACGCCAACCCTATCTCAAATCACGTCCCCCCTCTTTCATATGGTGGGGACTACCAACACCACTATCTCTCCTACCCCTTACACTCCTATCTCAAGCCGCACAGAAGCTTTTCTCTTCGGGCCCCGCATAGGAGAAACAAGGAGTACCGAAGACTCACCTAGCATTGCGGATCTCATGAAGACCCAACAAGATCTAGCCCTGAGTCAAAACAATATGGTGAAAACCCAGATGGAGTTGCTGACTTGCTTGAGGACTCTATCAGAGAAGCTGACGCCACCAACAAACCTAGGGCTTTCACGTGTGGAACCCCTATCTCATTCTAACAGGGCGGGTCCTTCTCAGATTCATGTTATTCCTGATGATCAGGATACCCATATCCACACCACACGTGGACGAAACACAGGTTTGCAACATAACTTCGTCACTCGTGAAGATTTACAGAATCTTTTGCAGGCTCGAAGCATGGAGAACTCAGATTTGTTTCATCGTCATCAACCTCCATATCCAATCGAAGTTCAACGTGAACCTCTTCCTGAAGGATATATCACGCCTTCATTCTCGATGTATAATGGTATTGGGAATGCCCGAGAACATATATCTCGCTTCCTAGAATCATTGGGAATACATGAAAGAAATCAAGTTGTATGCCTCAAGGAGTTCTCGAAATCTCTGACGGGAAAGGCATATACTTGGTATAATAATCTAGCTCCTAATAGCATTCTCAGCTGGAGCCAGGTGGTTAAGGCTTTCCTCAAGAAATACTTCTTCGTGTCTGAGCAACTCACTCTTTCCGATTTGGGGAGACTCTATCAGCGAAACAATGAACATCCAGATGATTACGTAACGAGATTTAGAACTCGTTCAGTGGATTGCAATGATCCAAATGTGACAGAGGTACAGTTGGTGGAGCTTTGCATCAATGGAATGATACCAGTATATCGCGCCTTGTTGGAGAATTTGGATATCGATAATTTCACCAAGCTCCATAAGTCCGCCAAACGATCTGCCACTACTGCACCTGCACTACTAGAAAGGCCCAGACCTTTAAAAGCCGAAGAAAGTCGTGGTGAAACGCGGGCCAGCAAACGACTTGTCAACAAGCAATACAACTCTCTTCACTCAGTTCATGCTGTCACTGAAGGTGTTAAGAGGAAGGCGCCTACTCCTGAGCCCCCACAACTAAAACGTGCAACTCCAGCCCAACCTCAAGCTCCGGCACGGGTCCCAGCTAATGCCCCTGCACCGAAGGCACCACGACAACAGAGGGAATTCCCTAAGATCCCTGATTTCCCATGTACTATGGATGAAGTGATAGAGCTCCTGGAAGCATGGATTCAAGATGGCGCTGTCAAATTACCTCATGTACGGAGAGAGCCTACAGCACAAGAAATGACTGATCCTAAGTATTGTCACTTTCATCGATTCGTCAATCATCCCACCAGCGAGTGTCATCGACTCAAACAAATCTTCAACGAAAAGATCGAGTCGGGAGAGTTGAACTTGGGGACTGAGGGTGTGCATAAGAATCCACTCCCTCAGCACCAACCTCAACGTCAGCATCAACCCAACATTCGAAATTTCACCATCTCCGGAGAATCTGTCAAGCAAACTGCTAATTATTTGATGGAGAATTTATGCGAGCTCTTGCATTTTTCTAGAAGTCAGCGAAGCAACATTTTCGCTGCCCTCATCTGGATTGCTAGCGGCAAAGAACTACCTATACCTGAAAAAGTTCAGCCAAAACCCGGCGAAGTTACACCAGAGATGATGGCAGGGGAACGCGTTCCTATACCGATTGTCTCCGCTCGTCTTGAAGGTACGAATTTTAAGAAAGTTCAAATTGATGCTGGTATTATGGTTAATTTAATTCCAATCAAGACGCTTCAAGCAATTGGGATTTCTCGACGGGATGTCATCTATTATCCCACAATAACGAAAGATTCAAAAGGAAAGCTCCAGGACATATATGGTCATGTTACTTTGGATCTGAAGGTGGACTCTGCTCGCACCAAAGCCAAGTTTCATGTAATCAAAGAGGATGAGGAACACGATATGATCTTAGGGCATCCCTGGCTCCATGGGAAAAGATTTGTACCTACAATCTCACCTGTAATCATCAAAGGCCAAGAGTTCATGTTTGACCAAGAAAGCTGCAGCGTGGGAAAGCTGGAGTACCGCGTGGGGTCTGAAACTCTGGTGATATTCAAAGAGGTATGTGATAGTGATTTGAAATACTTTATTCAGAATTATTTAGTTCATGGAAATCCTATCCAACATGCCCCTACACAAGGGTTGGATGATTCTTCGACTTGGGGACTTGATTGCATCAAGTCTATCAAACCCTCTGAGGCACTTCAGGAGGAAATCAAGGCCACTTCCAATAAGTGGGTTCAGACAAAGCAACGGTCTTATAGCCGAAAGACACCTGAGATGTCATGGGTTCCTAAGGCTGCTTTTCAAGAAGGAGATAAGGTTATACGACGCGCTAACCGAAAAGTAACTTCTATTTCGGGGTCCACACCAAACTGGGAAGGACCTTATGGTATATCTCGAGTCATGCCTAATACGCGATAAGTGCAATACATGAGCGGCTCTCAAACATGGTGGTCAATGGCAAATGGCTCAAGAAGATATGAAGATTCACTTTCCAATTCCTTCAAAAGAAAAGTGCAAGCAATCTCTTGCCTTTTAACAATTTCATTCAAAAATTCAAATCAAAACCCATGAGTTCAAAACCATCAATTCCTACAAACCCTTTGTTCATAAAGCCAAATAAAAGCAAAATAAAATTCTACTGAGAAAATGTTTTGCTCCTGAAGCTCTTCAGAAACAACTATCTAATGAAGATCTCGCTCCTTCATCAACTGCCTTCTTTATTAGAGCAATATGAGCAGTCTTCTTCTTCACCTCTTCAGTTAACTTACGGAGTTCCTCAGTCATGGCAGCATGATTCCTCTCTTCCTGCTTCACCAAATCATGGGTGAATTTGCCAACAGCAGCACGCCTTGTTTGAACGTATTGGATTCTCGCCTGAAGCCAAAGCAAATTGAGTTCGAATGTCTTTAGGGTATCAATCAACTCTCCTACCTCATTCAATACCTCGTCAGTCATATCTCTCAGCGGGGTAGCCTTCATCTTTGAAATCACACTCATAAGGTCGGTTACAATGCCGATAAGTGTATGAAAGCATACACTTCTTCCAGCAATGACGAAGTGACCATAACGATTCCATATCTTTTCATACAGTGGGACGTGTCTCTCTGGGACATTAAATCCTCCCACTAGTTTATGACCAGGGAGAGTCGTGTCATGGGGAGGATTATACATCACACCAGCATGAGGAAACTCCCGAAGCATCCACCTAATTGGAGCATTTACGACAGCAACATTGATATTCTCGTGGGCTTGTGTTTCTTTGTTGACGAGCTGACAGAAGATTCAAAGCAAGCAGAAGTTTAATAATATGTTTCAAGCTATATGATGAAAGCTTAGCATAAGAAGGTGATCAAATTTACCTCGGCAATGGGAGGATTTTCGTCAGCGACATTGTCAAAATCCTTACTGAGGTTTTGGCCATCACTGATCTTTTTACCGACGAAGTAACTATCTTCAATCTCTTCGTTACCACCAGAAGGCTGCAAGAGCAAACAAGGTGAGAATAAAATACTGGAATATTTTACTTCAAATTAAAAAGAGTTGTCAAAAGTAACCTGTGTAGCATCAAGTGTTACGGAGGATTTGGGTCCTGTTGTTTCTCCACTTTTATTTCACTCCGTAGTTGTGCCATTCGGAGTTGCTCCACCGAAGAGTGAACTTTGGCCAAAGGGAGTGAATGAAGCATTCTCAAAGTCTGGAGCAGGTCCATCCTACATCAAATAAATAAGAAATGTCATCAAAAGAAGATATTACAAAGGATTCACGACGTTATTTGAAGAAGGTATTTTCTGACGTCTGAATTTTTACGAAGTACTGCGGAAGACTCAAAATCTGTACAAATCCGTAAGAGATATGAAGAAACTTCCTTCACCAGAGTTGTTCGTATGGATGTTTCCTATCACGTGCTAAAAGGGCTTAATTTTTGGAGCAATCTACTGGCCAGAATGATTTTTCTACTAAACATCGTACAGACTGCAGCATTCCTGGACGTGGCGTTACTTTGTGGCGCATGAAATAACAAGCAAAACAGCATGGAATTCAGATTTTCTTCTTTGAGGTGAAAGCTACTGAAGTCCTTTTTCTAAATTGGGGTCAATCATCGAAATCCGCCATCGGAAGAAGATTTTATGGCCATTCTCGTAACGTGACTCAAAACAGGAAAATCTGACGGGATTTTTACTTTCACACTAAAAGTGAAAATGTAGCAAAGAGAATGAAGTCTTACCGTTACCCAATCCTTTTCCAACGGATTGGGGACTTGATTATCACTTAAAGGAGTCGCCATGGAGTTGTTTCTAGCTGGGGAAAATGATACTCCACCCGGAAGACGGTTGACACCGAAGGATACAGTTTCAGTATTGGTCTCTTGTGTTGCGACGCCAACGAACTTCTGATTAGGCGGAGTTGGCTGCACAAAAGAGTCATGAATAAGATTTCAATATTATCACAAGTTAAGCTTGTGCGAGTACTCCAAAGTACAAGGTCCAGATCGGGCTTCATGTTTGTGGATAAGGCTTCTATGCGGATGCGGCTGGTCCATCAACTCTATGCTCACCCCGGAACACTCACGGTTCCATGCTGCGCAGGGGACTTAATGTTGATGGTGGTTTTTGGCGAGGAGGTCACAGGAGTAATTTTGCAT
>JAJJMA010021086.1:0-12200 GCA_023529015.1 Papaver nudicaule | reverse complement strand
ACAGACGGTGGATGGCCAAAAAGGCATCCCTGTTTTAGTATATTGATTTGTAAGTAATTGATAACCCGCAATTAAGCACCTTTTCGCCGTCACTAGACAAAAAGTGTAATGTCGAGCCAAGATCCATGGAACTCATGATCACCAGTGGTCAGATTGTCTAAACGAACGATTAAGATTGTTACTGGGTATCTCTAAAAGTGAGACACATCAATGAAATAACAAAATACACGTGTACAACGGTTCCCGAACCGTTCCGCTTTCTCCGTACGATATTAGGGTAAATCTATATCGTATCTGGCAGTTAAGAGAATCCTTATCTCTTCGAAAATTCTTGGAAGAACTGTTTACAAAGAAATCAGAAGTCAATTCTTATTTCATTTTATGCTGTTCAATATGGTAAAATCCCTTGCTACTATTTATCCAAGCAAGGATCCTATGTCAATTGACCAGGATGCCATGAAACCAGATGATCCTTTGAAATCAGCCAAAAACAAAGGAAAGAAACCCTGGTTCAAGAAGAAGAAGAAGAAGAAATCTAAATCAGACAAGGATGAAAAGCCTTCTCAGAAGAATCAAAGGATTGCATCCATTCTCAAAGAATGCAGAGAAACTAAAAGAGAAGTGAGATCTCTTAGAGAAGTGTTTCTAAAAACTCTGGTTGTTCAACAAGCTCTTGTGAAACAACAAGAAGAGCTTCTGAAAGAAGTGCATAAGGCTTCTGTAAATGAGCCTAAGGGATTCGATCTAGATATTCCTATGCCTATGAATGAAGAAAAAGACACTGAGGAAATCAATAACTTCGTCATGACTTCTTTCAATCAGATTAGTTGATTCCTTGTGAGAACTTGTTCTTACTTTTGCCTAAGGAATAAACTATATCTGAAAAGTAGTTTGCCTTGTCATGCTTTTTAAAGTTTTTCACCATGTACTACTTTGTTTTATTAATAAAAGTTCTTTTTACATGATTATTAATGATGTTTGCAAAACTTGATTTGTCTACCTCAATCTTATTGCAAGACATAGCTTTTTCCATTACTTCGGTAGTGATGCAAAGCTGTGTCTATTTACAAAAGTTATGCTTTTTCTCACGATCAAGAAACTTTTGATTGTATGATTTTTAGGGTTTTCACAAACTCGGAATCATATACTCTTTTCCAAAAATTTGGCTAAGGGAAAGAGATCATAAACAAGGGAATGCTGGATAACATCAAAATTGTTTTGTCCATGTTAGTCTTTGTAAGTTGTTGTTTATTGAATAACACCACATGGGGGAGAGTTCTTAACTTGAACTTGCGCTTAATAACAAATCTTTTTGGGGAGCATGGTTGTGGAATATTAGGAGAAAAGTGTGTCTATATTTCTCCAAAGATGAATCAACTTAGAGATCATCGTTCTGATTTCCTAGTTATGTCATCTTAAACTTGGTATGCAAGTACTTAGCTTAACCTATCCTCATACGTTTATGAAACCCTAGTATCGAACTACTTTGTCATATTTTTGTGACAAATAGGGGGAGAATACATATGGTTCTTGTTCTTGTGGTGCATAACCATAGGGGGAGAACATCATGTGCTTACTTGTTGTGCTTTTTCAAAGTATCAAGTAAGGGGGAGTAATTAAAGCTGAGAAGAAGCTTCATATCAGGAATGAGTAGAATCACTTTAAAAGTTTTGATACACAGACTTTAAAGTTTGCTTAGATTCTTACTCTTTGCACAAACAACATGTGGGATTAGCATATCAACCCATGTAAGCTTGAGCGTACTTTCGTGGTTGTTTGAGCTGGATATGTTGTAGCTGCTGTCTACGGATTCATCAAAAAGAGTTAAACGAACAGATCAAGACTCAAGGGAGAAGTTGAAGAATTCAAGAAATCAAGATACATTTGGTTAGTACTTAATTGTATATCTTTTGAATCCATATGTAAATTGGTTTTGTCACTAAAACTGACAAAGGGGGAGATTGTTAGGGCATTGTCCGGTCAAACCCACTAGCGTTGGTATGTCAAGCTAGTTGTCAGTTTTAGGTATCAAAACACAATTCTTGATTTAGCCTACTAGAGTTTAGATTTCGCAATTGAGATATGGACTAAGTAGTAGAGACCTTGAACACGAAGACTGTGAAGACAAAGAAGACATCAATTATTCTTCATCGACAAAAGGTTAGTAGGAGTTATGACTTTTATGGAAATTCTTCTATTCTACTTACTCTATCTTTCGAAATAGTCGGCTACTTTAGTAGTGATACTACTAGCGATTGAGATCGTGTTCTTGTCTACATGACCATGAGTTATGTTGGTATTTGTTCCCACGAATACTAAGTTTACAAGAATGCATGAGATAGATTCGATACCATTTGTCCATTGCAATGGTTTGCTTGCAAATCACTTGTTGGATATGAGTGAATCTAAAGGAGTACTCTTGAGCAAGAGTCCAGTGGATTATAGCTGAGGGCGTATAACACGCCAGCCCAGAACTTCCAGCGGATCCAAGTTAAACCCTAATCAGAAAAATGACTGTTCCCGAACCGTACGGTGAACGGAGACTCGGAATTTCTCCTGAGTTCCAAAGTATCAATTTGTACGCGTACTAGTACGTGAACCTCAGATTCGATGCATTTGGTCGTGATTCAGATGGACGGTTTGCGAACCGCCTAAGGTGAATATTCTTTGGGATTTTCACACGGGTTAAACTCTGACTCCTTTATCACTTAGTTGGACTTGGTTATCACGAAATATCTTCTGTGGTCCATCTAACGGTTCTCAATGTGTCAATAAGATAAAGATTATCTCTGGTCTGTTGGATATCTATCTTGAAGTGTTTATGAGCTAATAAAACACTTGGAAGATAAATGTTAAAAGATTTCCAATTGAGATAAATCTATGTTTCCTTGGTTTGCAAGTTAGGGTTTCCTAGACTTGTGGGACAAGAAACTAGTTGCTTTATTCCTAAGCATCCTATCTTATTGAGTGCTGTCTAAGGACAAAAACCGCAAGCATCAAGCATACGTGAAGATTCCTTGTGGAATTGATCGTAAACTCTTTTCACTTCGGTGAATGCTTGTTGTGGTATAGTCATCCTCTATTAGGTAGCAGTTCCTCTTGTGAATTACCTAACGACTATAAGGACTTCTCTTGAGTTTTGGGAAGCACAGGTAGGAGATTGAGACCTTAGTGGTTGAAATCAGAGTAACCTGTAACCTTGGTAACCTGATCACGTTCTTGTCTATTCTACGGTCCTTCTCTTCTGATATAAGGCCATTCAAGAACTGATACGTTACATACGAGGTTTGAAAGGAAGCAACGCACGGCTGTACTCGGTGTTGTAATACCTAGTTAGCTCCAGTTGTATAAGTTTCTTAAGTGATTCTTCGTTTACAACTGAGGTAGAGACAAGTTGCGCATAGTTTACTCGGTTTACTTGTCAGCCCCCGCTTGTAAGTAGATTTCCGTATGACTTGGAGAAATCCGAAGGAAGTCACTTTGTGTATGTCAAACTGATAGAGGACAGTTCAAACATACAGTTGATAATTGAGGTTGCAAAGCCAAAATTGTTGACATAAGCCTTTAATAGCGGTTAAAGCAACTCCTAGGCCTGTAAAGGACGTCAGCTAGGGGAATCAAGTGCGTGACGATCTGTGGGGGATCTTGAGACGTAAGGAGTGCGACAGTAGCCAATTCGCTTGGAGGGCTTGAGTTGGTCTCTGCTACATCCCAGACCGAAGTCTTATAGTAGGCTAGTGTTTGTAGACAGTTTGTACTGTGCGGTGTTCAATCTGGACGAGGTCCCGAGGTTTTTCTACATGTTGTAGTTTCCTCGTTAATAAAATCTCTGGTGTCTTTTGTGCTTTACTTTTCGCATTATATTCTCTGATTATATAATTAAAGCAAACACAAGAAGTACGTTATTAATAAACCTGATCGTTGTCCCCAATCCATCCATTGGATTTACCAAGACCCTGTCTAGTGTCGGACTGATCCTTTGAGATCCAAACTCAGGTTAACAGATCTGGATATTGATTTTTGAGATCGTCCAAATCTGACCATAAGTCTCACTAGCCCAAACGAAAAGCTGGTTGTATTTCGGTACCCCTGCTTTTTCAGATTCCAAATACGTAATACTAGCAGATACTACTCACATTTTGGCGTGAAATGTGTTGGTCCAGAAATGGATAACCTATTATTCTTCATATTATACAATGTTCTCTCATATCCCTTTTGATGAAGTCAAATCTATTTGATAGTTGTTCCCACATGCGTTCTTTAGTATTCCCGGTGTGACCATGATAATACGACCCTACAGTCCTACAAACGTTTGGTAACTTTCTGTTGGATAAGCATTGAATGCCTGAATGAACGACCTCACTAAATACCTATCCTCCGGCGTATCCCATGGCGTAATTGTTGTCATTGTTGGAGCTTGAATTGGAGATAAATGAACTAAGTTTTGAAGGTTGGGTAAGCTTTGTGTACTTATGGTCATGTAGGAGGTTTTTGTTATAGCGAGAATGACCCAAACAACTCTTTTTTTTTTTCCGGAAAAAAGGGCATGTTGTTCCAATATTCGGTAGCTCTGAAAAACCTCTGCGCAAATGAATATTTGTATTCTGTGTAAGGAAAATTAGTTTCTATATTCGGTAGCTTGGTTATGAAATAGCCACCGAATATTGATGATTTTGGGTCGAGAGTTTTCGCCCAGTATCTAACTTATTTCCTTAGTTTGCAATTACTCGGTAGCTTGGTTATGCAATATCTACCGACTGACTTATAACTTTAACTGATTGAAATACCAGTCATGCATTATATCATCAACAAAATCAACACACTCATTCAGTAGTAATGCATTAAACCTTTTACCATTAACAGATCTTAAAAACTAAAACTTAAGTTCATCTAAGCAGAAACTAAACACCATTACATTCTTCCATGCCACTAAAATAACATCTAAACGGAAATTAAACACATTTTAAAATTTAAATTCATCACCTTCTTCCTTTTTTCCTTCATGCTTGGTGTGTTGGTATAAAATCTACATAGAGACTTTACACCAAACATCTATAAAGTTCATACAATAAACAATGGATTTTGGAACATTACTTGAAGCCTAGATGACTACGAGATTAAATAAAATGTATCGAGAAACAAATTCATATGCAAATAATCAAAGAGAAGAACCTAATAATCATTAAACTTGCATTTCTAGTGATATAATACATGGGAATATGTTGCAAAAACCTGGGGAGATACTAACCTAATCCCTCTCACACGCCTAAGACTACCCCAAAAATTCCAACCCTTACAATGGATCCCGAGCTCGCCTTATATAGGCAGAGCCGAAGGTGGATTACAACTAATAAGACAAGTCACTCAATCGTGGTGGTGTCAGAGTTTGTCGAGTAAGTCGGTTTCCTTTCGAGATGCCTTCAGAATTCCCTTGCTGTTTTCGGCACCTTTACCCTGAAGCCAACTGTCGTCTCGGGACCTTTCTCCCTTCCATGTGCTCAAATCCTTGTTGCTATTTCGACATCTTCCTTGCTATCAAGTCACGAGTTTCTTATTTATGGCTCAGAACTTTCCTTCCCTTATCGAGAGTTTGACGAATGTTTTGTATAGCATTTACATCCCTAAAGTTTGCCTCTTTCCTTTCCTAGTATCGAAGATACTCGGGAAGGAAATTTTTGCATCGGTATCTTCTTCGTGACACGTGCCCCATTGTATCCCTAAAGTGACGTTTTTATGACACATTCTGCATGTTCCCGAGATTTTAGCTACCTTTTGACCTTCCAATGGGTAGCAGCGGTTTCCCTCTACTATTGAAGTTCATTTTCTCCCTCTAAATTTTTTTTAGCCCTTTCATATTCTTGTTCCCTAGCTCTGGTTCTTTGCTCTGCCGAAAACCCTAAGATCAATCTTTCGATCAGGCACTCCTCCAGCAAAATCTTTTGTTACCCCCTGTTTTATCTTGTTTATCATCCCCTAAAGACGAGTGTTTTCCTTGTTTCTGATTCTTTCTAAGCCTTCAATATCCCTTCCTCTGCAACTTCCGGCACTGGCATCATTCTTTCTTTTCTCCGTCATACTCTCTTTCCTTTCCCATGACTTCTCCTTATAAAATCGAGGCTCTCATCTCCAAGATGAGAATTAAGGTTTTAAGTCTGATTCTTTTGGCCTAAGGGCCGTTGATGCTCCCGGTGGCTGGCTGAATCCAGAGATGGTGGAGGAATATCAATGTGGCGAGGAGAAGCTTCTAATCACGTCCCATCATATTTTTGCTGGGCTGATTCCCCCATTCTATCAACCGTCTAACCCTTTGTTTCTTAAAATTCTTTGTTCCCTGCCTAGTCCCCGAGGAATAATGCAGCTTACCTGAAGCTCGATTCAACTAATACGAGTGGGTTTCTAATTCCGAAGATAACTCCGAGGCAGGTTCAGTGGCGAAGTTTTGCTTTACTGCCGAGAACTTTTTTCTTCACTTCGAGCCTTTCTTGACTCTCGACAACGAGGCTGCTCCTTGAGGCGTTCGATTCAGACCTGTAAAAGGTAAAGTGAACGTGATCCCGAAGTTTCCAGACTATTCGGTAGATGAGGATTGGTTTTCGGAGTCTGTGGTTCTTACTGGTCCCGTTCTTCGAGGTTGGAAAGATGCATGCGTCTTTTTTTCTCGGACGGAATTCGAAGCGGGTCATCGATTCTCAACTCAGCACCTCTTTGCTATTCACTTTTCTGATGAAGAGAATGAGTTGTCTCGGCAGGCTCTTCAAAAGGGGAAAGGTGCTTCTGAAGATGTTCCGAGTAACTTAAAGTGTGCCTGTGCAGGAGAGGAGACTATGAATCAGGTAACACATACTATGGGATGTATTTTATTTAGAGTATGAATACTTTCCTATATTTGTTTCCTGAGAAATATGAATTTTCTCTTGCAGGGTGATACTTGTCGTGCTACAACTTTGAGTTTAGACGATGCCTCAATGGATTTTGAATTTGGGGTGAAGGAAAAAGTTATTAAGCCTCGTAAGAAGGTTGTGTGTAAGAAGCCATTCAAGGTGGTTTCAACGAATGGTGAAGCGACTACGAAGCCACTAGGGGACAACGTAGGAGCGGATCTCTCGGATAAGGTCCCTCCTTCGAGAGCCGTTGTTATGCCATCTTCTGCTGATGCCTCTGAGAAGGCTGCTGCCACTGTGTCTTGTAATGCTATATCAAGTGCACCTACCTCATTTTCCACTGCCTTCGCTTCTGCCATGGTTGTTGCTCCTGCTTCGACCATTACCGCAACCGAAGTTCCAACCAAGTCTTCAAAGAAAGATGTCCCTTTAGTTGATATTTTGCTTCCTCGAAAGGATGGCTCGACTAGCGTTGGCGATCTTCCTAGTAACGTAGTTCTTAGCTACCCTCGTAGTTAAAAGTTCCCGCCTGCTCCAAATTTTGCTGGTAAGCACGTTCAACCATACACTGCTAAGAGATTCAAGGAGGTGCTTCAAGAGAATCACCATCCTTGTGAATTTGCTATGGAGGTTTCGTCTCGTTTTAAGGCCCATGCCTCTGATCCACTGCGGTATCCCCTTGATCCTATGTTCTGCAAGATGTTTGGTGATGTGTTTAGGGGCGACTGTCTGGGGGATAATTGTGATCCTCGTAATCCTCCCCTTTCTTACGAAGAGAGTCTTGCTGTGCTTCAGATGGTGAGTTTGTTGCTACTTCTGTGTTTTTGTTTGCTTTTCTTCTTGTAATGTTGACATTTCCATTTCTTTTCTTACCAGGGGGGGCAACACGCGTCCGGCTTCTTGGCTTACTCTTTTGACTTGTTTGGTCAAGCTGAATATTTTGAACGAAAGATTTTTCGAATGCAAGAGGAGCTTGCCGCAGAGAAAACACGAAGTGCTCGCGAGATAATGAAGCTAGCAGGTATGTATTTGCTTTTTACGATTCTACTGTCTTTCATGATTTTTATGCTGAAACCAATGTTATCATTGCTCAAAAAAGGAGAATTGGAAGAAAAGAAGACTAAACTTCGCCAGACTACCCTAGCCCTAGTGCTTGCTTCCAACGGAGTCGTAAGGACACCAATGTAGCCTACGAAGTTGACAAAGAACGTCGAGAAGAACTGGCTCGTGTTTTGAAGGAAAGAAGTGAGGCTCGGGATGACCGAGATTATTATAAAGGGAAGATATTGGAGGCTGAGGGTCTTCTTGTCGAGGAAAAAATAAAAAGAATCAAAACTGAGCAGTTACTCAAGCATGAGAGAAATAAGAATCAAAAGAATGATCGAGAGATGCATCAATTTCAGCTGGATGTAACTCGATTAACACGAGAACGAGATACTGCTTGGAGAGATCAATCAGTCGGAGTGTCTGGTAGGGTGGTGATTGAAGGAACTTAAAGGTGCAGGTGTCAGCTTTGAATAATGCTAACAATGAACTGACCAAGCAGAATAATGGTTTGGAAGAAGGTTGTAATGAAATAAGCACAGATCTTGCAAATGCCAATGCTTCAAAAGATCACTTCTCTCGACTGACCGATGAGTATCGACTTGAGCTAGCCAAGTTGAGATGGAGTTCAACCGAGGATATTAGGAAGAGAGCCGCCGAGCCTCGCTTTACCAACCAGCAAGAAGTTATTAATTATATGATTGTGAAAGAAAGTAGGATACTTAGCTTTGGTGCACCCGTGTTTAAATTTATCGTGTTCTTGGTATGTAATTTGATATAATAACTTTTCTTCTCTCCTATCTTTTGTAGGCATTGAGGCCAATTTACTTCAAAAGGTTTCGAATGCTGAATGTGCGAGAGACGAAATTGCTGCTCAATTGGTTGAAGAGTCTGCTCGAAAATTGGATTTTGACAAGAAAACCAAGGATCTCGCCAAAGAGTTAGCTGAAGAGCGCCGTCTTCGAACTGCTGATGCGAATAGACATACTCGAGAGCTAGAGGCCGAACGCAGACGTCGATCTGAGGATGCCAAGAAAAATGCTGAAGATCTAGCCATCGAGCGTGATTTTCGCCATAAGTGTGAAGAGAGCTTGAGAAATATTATTAAGGCTTTTGCCATTGTGTGTCCCCAGATAAAACATGGTGAAGCTGCCAAAGAACTGCTCGCACGATCAACTTTGACTACCTCGCTTGCTACAAGTAAAGCTTGTCGAAAGCATGGTCGATCTATTTTTAGAGATATCGGAGTTGAACCTACCGATTATGGGGTTTTTGGCGCAGACGACTCTGATTTGGAGCTTCCCGACGGCGACGATGTGAATCTGCTTCCTCATGAAGTTTTTGTAAGACTTGTTAGGGAGGAGCTGCGACGAAGGGGTGTACCGAGAGGTGTGTCTGAAGACATAGATTCCGATGATGGTGAAGATAACGACGATTCTGGTGGTAGTGCTCCCGAGGATTCAAGACAACATTTCGAGGACT
This sequence comes from Papaver nudicaule, assembly GCA_023529015.1. NCBI lineage: Eukaryota > Viridiplantae > Streptophyta > Magnoliopsida > Ranunculales > Papaveraceae > Papaver > Papaver nudicaule. The sequence goes on along the minus strand of JAJJMA010021086.1, from coordinate 2,793 downwards.
ATTCGAAATATGACTTTGAGGATGTCGAGACAGAGTGTTGATAAAGAGAGTGAAGGTAATAGCACGGGCGCCGAGTTAGTAAATCCCAATGAGTCTGGTAAAGGGAATACTGGAGGTGGCAAGGGTGTTTTTTTCGACACCAATTACAAGGAGAGTAGCCATGTGTTTCAGGAGTCCCCATTAGAGTATAGTGAAGAAGAAGTTGTGCCTATGAAGGAGGATCTTTAAAGGAGGAGTTCCCTAATTTTCACACTCATGAAGATTACTTAGAGTATGACAAGGAACTTTGGGATTCGATGAATAAATATCCTACTCCTCGTCTTGGTTCTTCGTCTGGTGGACCTTCCTCTGATGTTTAGGAGCAGCCTTCTTGTCCTTGATCTTCTTTTTGTTCTTTTTGGACAGATTTTCCATGCTTTTCTTGTCAGCCACACTTGTATCTATCTTTTATTTTTGAAATAGAAAGATGCTTTGTTTTGTTTATTATGGTATTTGTCCAACAACTCGTGGTCAGGCACGAAGTTTTTATTTGTACTTTCTAAGGTTACTTAGAGCGCAACTCCAGGGCTTACTTCGATGTGGGAGACAATAGACTAAGCTAGTGGGGGCTTACGGATCACTTTCCCCAAAGGCTTTGAGCTACTTGCCTGGTTTAAAGCAAACACTGGCTATCGAGACCAATGATACCCATTTTTCCTCGGTACATTGGGTGGGTATCGAAGATACGAGGTATCTTCCGAGAGGACATAGTGGTGTCCTGATAACCCATCTTTAGCCCAAGTAAGAGACTTATGGTGGGAAACTGTTATTCTGAGTCTCGATAATAAAGTAGCACGATGGGGAGCGCCGGTCAAGGATGGAGCTTAGAAATGGTACTGTTCTCCTATCGCGGCCTAGAGTTCGACCCTTATGTTCTCGATAGCTTTTCCTCGAAGCATGTTTTGATACTTCAAAGGAGATCCGTCGGCTGCGTAACTCACCTGCCATTTCCCATGAACTTAGGTGAATCAGCTGCCTCGGGGTTCCATCTGCCTTAAAGGCTGATGTTAATCCCATTTATCATCCCCTCGATGCCTCAAAAGAGAGGTCCTCATGGTCGTATGGTAGTGAGTCCAAATGCCTCTAGCTTATGTAGCTTCGATGCAAAGTACCCACCGCTAACGGGGTATCTTGTGGGTAGAGGACTGTGCCATGCAGCTCGTAGGGACCTTACGGCTACATGTACATCAGCTCGGTGCCTACTGCTCGAGGATTTTTTTGTGCCTACTGGTCGAGGACTTTTTATAATTGGCATCAGGGCCTTGGCGTCAAGGCCTTTTTAATTTCATTGCGTTAAGGCACTAGGGGAGATATGTCATCATGGCATGTTTGCTTATATGCCATCGAGGCTTTAGGAGATGTGCCTAATCAGGTAGGACTTTGGCCTAATCGAGTAGAATCTGGAGTTTTAACCGAGATATAGTTTTTCGAAGTGTAAAATTATTGCTATTAGTAATCAAGCCACACTGTTTTCTTTTATTGATTCTTCTACTATGATATTTAAAATGCTTTTGGCAACATGAGGAGTCTTAATTAAGATGTTTCAGACTTTTTCGTTTGACTGGGCTTTTCAATCTTTGCCTTTCGAGATTGATCAAGCTATACGTGTCATTCCCGAGTGCCTTCTCGATGAATAATGGTCCCTCCCAGAATTGCTGCTTGAAAAAGCGAGGATACCGAGATATTCCACCAACTTTTTGTTTTCGTGAACCTAGTTGATTATGGTTGTTTGAACGATCTCACAAATCAATATTCAAACAACAACCTGAATATAGTTCAGAGAACCGAACCCTAACAAGAACGTAGTTCTCATAGATCTCAATAGAGATAGATTCACTCAAAGGTTATGAATCAACAAACTTGCAATTACTTCTATTATATAGATCAGAGACAATATAATGCGGAAGGGAAAAGTAATGCAAGACACCAGAATTTTGTTAACGAGGAAACTGCAAACCTAGCAGAAAAACCCCGGGACCTCGTCCAGATTTGAACACCCTCAGTATGAACGGTATGCAGACGCTAGCCTACTCCCAGACTTCGGACTGGACTGTATCGAGACTGAATTCACCCTACAAGCAATTCAGCTACCAATGTGCTCCTACGTCTCTTGGCTCCCGCAGTAGCCTACGTACTTGATTCCCCTAGCTGACGTCCTTTACAGGCCTAGGAGTTGCTCCACTTCCCTTCATGAAGACTAGCGCTACCCTGCCTCTAACAGGACGCCTAAAAGTATCCAAGTAATCAAACAAGAATACGATTATGATTTCCTTCAGACTTAAAGTCAAGGTTAATGGAAATCGATATGTTGAATAAGGCTTATTGATCTAGCCTAAACAACTTTACCTCCAAACGCGAGACAAACTTAGTATGAAACCTAGTTCGTGAATTTGCGTTTGGGAACTTCTAGGGTTTACGATACAAGATCTACCTTACGAAGTTTCTATCAAATCTTGGTCGTGATAAGATTGAAAAAATTCAATCGACCCAAGATACATGATGAAATTTGACTTCCGACCTGTGCTTCACGATTCTCAAGTGAAGTCTTTCTATAGTCGTATTCCAAAAGGACTTCGAGAGGACGACCAACCTTTATGCAAGGATACACAAATGTGTAGAGGATTGAGATTGTATCTTGCAGAAGGTCATCTATTTATAGTGATCACCAAGGGAGGCTTTGCTTAAAGTTTAAGCAACCTTGAGTAGGGCTCAAGCAAGTTCCAGAACTAGGAAAGTCCATAGCTTGAATACCCA
>JAJJMA010021084.1:14029-33484 GCA_023529015.1 Papaver nudicaule | reverse complement strand
GAATGTTCAGTCCCAAATAAAGCCCCAAAGTTTAATCAATTCAAAAAAAGAAACACACATTTTGTTGTAATCAAATCATCTTCAGAAAAGAGTGAAAAGCCATTTCCTTCAATAAAATCAGCTAAAAGAGTAGTACTAGTAAGACATGGACAAAGTACATGGAATGAAGAAGGTCGAATTCAAGGTAGTTCTAATTACTCCGTTCTTACAAAGAAAGGCGAGTCCCAAGCTGAAACATCTCGCCAAATGCTAGCTAATGATACATTTGATGTCTGTTTTAACAGGTAACATTGTGAGAAAGGTGATACATTATTCCGATTAGGTATATATAATTCAGTTCTTTGATGCCCCATTAATCGAAAATGTTGTGTATTTTTCCAGCCCGTTGAATAGATCGAAGAGGACGGCGGAGATTATATGGGATGCTCGTAAAGAGGCGATGATACCAGAATTTGAGTTACGGGAAATCGATCTTTATTCGTTTCAGGTTAGATGAAAATTATTAATGTAGTTTAAGTGTTTGAGAGTTGGTCTGAGTAGAAAATTTGATAAATTGTGGATTTTTTAGGGGCTTTTGAAAAATAAAGGGATTGAGAAATATGGTGATCAATATAGACAATGGCAGAAGGATGCACCAAATTTTGAGATTGATGGTCATTACCCGGTGAGAGAATTGTGGGCTCGTGGTAGAAATTGTTGGGATAAAATTCTTTCTCATGAAGGGGAATCTGTGCTTGTGGTTGCTCATAATGCTATTAATCAAGCTCTTGTTGCTACTGCAATGGGTACTGATTAACACTTTCTTTTTTAAATGTTTATGAAATTGATGGAGTTTGCTGATATTCAGTCTAAAAGCATTACTGTTTTGTGATGATTAGGATTGGGAACGGAGTACTTCAGAGTGTTGCTTCAAAGTAATTGTGGTGTTAGTGTTTTGGATTTCACCCCAGTAGATGATAACGGATCTCCTCAAATCTGCCTTAATCGTTTAAATCAGGTACATACTTTGTTTGATAACAACATAAAGTTGTTTTGAGTTTTAGCTGCTCCAATTATTACTATCCTAGTAAATTCATGAATGGTAAAATTTGCTTAAAGGCAAGACTAAATCAAGTACTAAGAAAACTACGCAAAATTCAGTGCACGTGGTGTTAACCTACGCAGATTTACATCAAACTACAAAATATGTCTTGGATTCGTTCCTGGACAACTTGATCATGTTTTTAAATCACTCTAGGTTTTCTTGTTTCTTTATTTTTATTTTTATTTTGTCATGAGTTGTCTAAATTTTTGTGCTGTGTTAATGGTTTTGCTGAAGACACCAAAGTCACCTATAGCACCAGCAAGTTCTGCAGGTAGAAAAGGCAGTAAACAACTGATTCTTGTGTGCCATGGCGATGTTAAGGTATGAGACAGGTGATCGTCATTGTAGTAGTTAGAATTTCTGGTTTATAATATCCTTGATTGCGGTCCTTTGGATTATTCTGAACCTAGACATAAGAAATTCCTTGATGTTCAGCAGGCTGCATATCCAAATTCTCTTGATGGACCAATGAACATGCTCGGGGTTATACAGGTCATCCCTCTTTACGAGTTGCATGATAATCAAGGAACAAAGCTTCCTTTATCTGATATCCCGTGTCTTGATTACACATGTAACAGTCCCAGAAAACTGCTGAGCTTCTTCTAGACTTAAAGGTTACTTCGGTAATTTGCAGCCCTCGAATAGCCTCCATTGATACTGCCACAACCATCTCCAAGGTAAGTTCTTATTCCCCATAAGTTAACGAGTTCGACCACAATTCCCTGTCGAAGAAATTCAAGGGTTACTCTTTTCCAAAAAGATAAATAAATTCAGTGTGTAATTCAACTAGGCAGGTTTAATTGCAGGTTCAAGAAGGTGCTGTTTGCTTGGGTGCCGACAGTGTACCTCGTTTTGTGGAGATGAAGCAACTGAACGAGCTTGAAGTTGAGTCCATTATTCAGCAATCAAACCCGGTAAATTCACAAACAGTATATACCATGAAATTTTTATTATGGCTTAAATTTCTTGAGTTAGTATTTACCCTTAGAAATTCATACAGGATGCAACCGAGTCTTCATTTCTTCAGCCAGGTTGGTTAAAAGGTTTCGAGGATCAAGTGATAATAGACATATGGAATCAATCAGAGAAAGCATGGAAATCTTTACTGAATGAGTTATCTGATGAATCCGAGGGAGAAACAAATATGGTGGTTGTCGGACATCCTGCAGTACACATTGCTTTGATAGGACAATGTCTGAATTTGACCAAAGAATATATGGGATCATTTCATCTCAATGCTGGTAGCATTAGTGTTATAGACTTCCCTGATGGACCTAGCGGAAAAGGTGTTATACGATGTGTAAATTATACTGCCCATTTAGGGAGGTGGTCGATACCTGTCACAAGGTCAAGTGTGGATAACAAAGAGGTTTAGTTATACATTCCCGATCTTATCATGGAGATTTTCTTTTAGCGGATGAATGAGAGATGCCAGTATTGCTTCTCCGACATATGTGCCGAACTTCAAACTCTCCGTTCCGCAATAATAGTGCACTAAAACTGCAACTTTTCTGTTGGATTCATTTTCTAGATCTTAAATTTAGTAAAGCTGCATAACCTTATGTAATGCTTTTGCTACTCAACTTGCTCTGCAAAATAGTGGTTACAAATTTATGGGACGCAAATTTCAGTAAATATGCACTATGAAATGGATTGACTCTACAACATTATTTAGCTAAAGACTCCCAGAAAAAAATTCTTTGTTCCAATGGTTGGATTCATAAGTTTTTTGTAGCGACTAGAATTAACAGCATCTGGCGGCGGCCATTACCAAGTACCGGGGCGGATGCGTGCTCGCTCATGTTTTGAAGTGTCCATTCTAAGACGTTGTCATAATTCAGAAGAATATGGCATTGCATTGAGATGTTGGGAACAACCATAGTATAGATGTGTCTATATGTACACCTAAATCGGGGATTTCGAGCTTCGCACATTTTAGCCGGACAGTATCTCTTTTACTCTTGACTGTTTCTGGGTTCACTTGATCTGTTTGAAGATGTCCGCTACTTGAGAGAGTATCACTGCCTAGAGCATCACGATGTTATCAGCCAGTGGAAACAAAGCAAGTACCTTGGAAAGTGTGCCCAGAATCATTAAGCCAGCCCCTTTCAAAGTCGTCCAAAAGACCTGGAAAGTGTCTTTCTCGTGTTTACATTTTCATTTTTCCAACATTGCTAATGGGTTATACCAATTTACTTAGGGGAGTAACAAACCATAGGCAAAAGAGGTTTCGTTTTGGTACACCCCCAATCAAATTATCACACCCCCATTAGCATCCATCCACTGCGACAACAATATAAGGGATTGCAGACAAAATAAGGAATACCTATAAGGACCAATTTTAAAAATTACATATGAAACAATTGTGATGATTCAGTCCTAAATAATCTTAGCTTTTGTCTCTCTCCGTTACAAAATTAGGAGCTTGCGTTTTCAAATATTGACCTAACCCTTGAATTCATTTTGTTGTTCGTCAAAATTGTAGTATCATCGTCTTGGATCGTGAATCACACAAAGAAGCTGCACGAAGAAGAAGAAGAAGAAGAAGAAGAAGAAGAAACGCTAATTGAAAGCTTATTGTAGATTCATCACACATCAGGTTACAGAAATTGGTAAGAAACTTATCTCTATCTTCTTAAAATCAGTCTTATCATACAATTTAGTTTAATCATTTATATGAAATTTATCTTTTGGGAACCAAATTTTAGGTTAGGGTTAGTCAATTAATTCACTCTATTTTAGGAAAGGATAGTAGTGTTATAGAACCAAGAGATCAGCAATTTGAGATTGTGAAATACGAATCCGGAAAAACTAGATAGGACTCAGATAATCCAGACACCAATGTACTGTTCAGAAAAGCTATTGTCTGCAGTTATCTCATTTTGTTGTTTTGAGTTTAGTTCTCTGAGAACCTGTTACTCAAAGACGTTTGGATAATGTGATTCGACAAATGGGCAAACTTATCTGACATACCAAACTGTCAGTTATTAACTTTTGTCGGTTTCAAGTGGTGGTTGTGAATTCTGTTTTGCCTTTTTCTGTTCATTGCTTTACACATCATTAGATAATGAAACACTGATGAAGGTTTTGCTTTCAACCATCTGGTTTTGCGTGTGAAAACACTGTCTCTCGAATCTTGTTCTGCGGGCCAGACTATGTGCAGGCTGTTTTATATAGTGCTTGCATGAAATTGCAGTCAAATTTTTATTCCTTGTTTTAAAAATATGTGTTGTATTCAGTAGGTTAGTTTGAGAGTAAGAGAAGAACCACAACTAGGTGATCCACAACAACTCTTAGTATTTGCTATTGCATGATTGTGAAGTTATTAAGAGTGACAATAGCTGCATATATGTGTTGACACCTCACTTTTGATAGGTTGGGCTTTTGCTCTCTGTGAGAATTTTAGTTTGGTGATGAATAGGTCAAGTGCACTAACTTTGCTGAAAGCTAACCTTCAAATTTGTGCATCCTCAATCTCAACATTAATCTAGCACGAGACTTGTAACTTCAGATTATTGTTGTTTTGTCGCAAAATCCACTTACCTTTTTTTTTTTTTCGCAATTTTACTGTATGCAGATTTGGTTGTTAAGATATGAAAAATTAGGTTCATCTTCAGATTAAGATGTCTGACAGTTCGGAAAAACATGAAGATTTGAGGAACTCTATGATAGTTGAAAATGGGGGAATTGATGAAAATGTACATGAGTCAACTCCAGATCGAGGGGTTTCATCTGAGGAAGGAACAAATGGATTTGCTGCTCATCACAGTATTGATGGTGGGGAGACTGATATTCAACCCCCACCAACTACAAAATTAGAGCACCAGGTATGTTATGTAGATTGTTTTGTTAATTTAAAATTGAATTTTGAAGTTCATTGTGTGAATATTGAGGTCTGAATTGGATGGTAAAAACCAGGAGAGTGTGAAGGAAGATATGTTTGTTGATGCTTCAGATGAGTTGGATTTGGATAATATCAGGAAGAATATTGATATTGAACAAGAACAACCTATTGTCTCCATCAACGAAACCCATGATGAGAATCATCAGAACATGGGGGAGGTAGAAGAGGAGAAAGTTGGTATAGAAGAATCTGGTTCTCCTCCGGTGGAGGATGGTGGACAAACTCGTGTATTCGTTGACGAGGTTTCGCAACTTCGGGCTATGTTGAATAAAACTGTTGCCGAGAAAGACACAATAGCGCAGGAGTATAAGGTCGAGGGTTTGAACTCTTCGGGTATTTTTGTTGTCATTTGGTTGTTAAGTATCAAATTGAAGTTTGTATTTGTGATGCAGGTTGAAAGAAATGGATTCATAAGAGAACTGTTTACACTTCGTCAGAAACTTGAGGTTATTACTAGTCAACATTCTTCGGTCATTGAGAATGGTGAAGGGCAAGTTGAGAATCATCATCAGGCAGGAAAAGTGGAGGGGGTAGAAGGTAGTACTCATGAGTTGATTTCTCCATTGCAGAGGATGATCAGTGATTGTTCCAGGTTAACCATGCGTCTTGAAAGGGTTTTAGATGAAAAATTGCAGTCTGGGGACGTGGTGAAACAACTCGAAACTGTTATTTTCCAGAAGGATCAAGAGATTGAGGATCTTAATGCAAAAGTCAATGACCTCTTGGTTTCCAAAAGTGATGTTGAATCTTACATGGAATCACTTCAGCAAACGTTGAAAGAATCGACTGAAGTCCATAATGAATCGAACCTACATGTTGATGCTGTATTGAAGAGGTTATTAGTTTCCGTTGGCGCAATAGTCAAGCAAGAGGACTTGTTGGATGATTCTATGAGTGACAAATTGTCTCTTGTTGAAAGGGGAGTCTCTCTAATGATTGAGAACTATAATCAGTTTCTTGTTGAAATTGATGGCCTCAAGCAATGTTTGACTGAGGTTATGTCGGATTTCACTGTTCCAGAAGAAAAAGAATTGGGGTTTGTTGTGGGTGTTGCTTGTGAAGAGCTTTTTTCAAGCAAAAGAAAGGAGGGTGATGTTGTTGTCAAGTTAAATCAACTAGAAGCTGAAAATAGGAAACTGGTGGAGGAACTGGATAAGGAGAAAGAGACGTTAGAAGTGGTGAAGGCAGAAGCCATCAAAACCAAGGGTGAACTTGAGCAGGAAAGAGTTAGGTCTGCTAATGCAAAAGAAAAGCTTGGCATGGCCGTCACAAAAGGTAAGGCACTGGTTCAACAAAGGGATTCACTGAAGCATGCAATTGCTGAGAAGACAAATGAACTTCAAGAGTGTTTGCAAAAATTACAAGAGAAATCTGATTCCCTTGAGGCTACTGAAGTTACTGCCGAGGAGTTGGTCAGAAGCCAAATTATGGTAGTCTCACTTCAGGAATCGTTGGCTGAGAAGACGAATGAACTTCAGGAGTGCTTGCACAGACTACACGAGAAATCAAATTCCCTAGAAGCTGCTGAAGGTACTTCGGAGGAGTTGGTCAGAACCCAAAATTTTGCAGCCACCCTCCAGGAATCACTCTCCGCAAAGGAATTAATCCTCAAGGGAATTGAAGGCATCATGCCTGAGGGTATGCCTGGTGAGCTTCCAACCACGGATATATTAGAAAGAGTCAGATGGCTTGTGGATTATAAGAATAAGTTTGATGATATTTCTTTTGAATTTTGCAAACTGAAAGATGTGTTATCTGCATCCGAGCTGCCGGAAACAGTTCTCTCTTCTAACTTGGATTCCCAGATAAACTGGCTCAAGGAGTCATTTTCACAGGCTAAAATTGATATAACAAAGTTGCAAGGTGAAGTTGCTAGTGCTTGGGTGTCTGTTGGCTTACATGAGTCGGAGTTGGCTGAAGCACGTAATGAGATCGACTTACTGAGTGTGTCTCTTTCCGCAGAGAAAGAGGAAAAGGGTACCCTTCAAATGGCATTGTATGACTTATCCCGCAAATATGAAGCAGTTTCTGAAAATGAGCATCGAGTTTCATCTGAGAAGGATGGGCTAATTAGAAAGTTCCTAGAGGCTTCTGAGATGGAAAACCCAGACGACTCTGATCAAGCTGACATTACTGTGCTTGTTGAAAAGTGCATTAAGAAGATCAAAGAGCAAAATAGTTCTACTTCTGAGGTTTCTCTTTTTGGCACAGAACAATTTCAGAGAATGCAGAGTTTACTGTATATACAGAATCAGAAACTGATGCTTTGTGAGAACATACTAGAAGCAGAGATGGTGGAGAATTTGAAACTAATGAATATGTCAAGCGAGTTAGAAAGAGTGACTCGAGAAAGTGATGGACTAAAGGATGAAATTAAGTCTCTGCAAAACGATCTCGAGCGAGCTGAGGATAAAACTGCTCTAGTAAGGGAGAAGCTCTCAATGGCTGTAAAGAAAGGCAAGGGCATGGTTCAAGAAAGGGAAAACCTGAAACGTTCTATAGATGAAAGGAATATTGAAATTGAAACACTGAAGCAGAAGTTGGAGCAGCAAGAGTCTGTTGTTTCTGAATGCAAAGATCAGATCAATAAACTTTCACGTGATTCAGAACGCATGTTTAATTTGGAATCTGATCTTGTGGCCATGAAAGATCAGAGAGATCAACTCGAGCAGTTCTTACAAGAGAGCAATAATACTTTGCAGATGGTAGTTAAATCAATTGATACTGTTGCTGTTCCTGTTGGTGCAGTGTTCGAGGAGCCCATGGATAAGGTGAAATGGCTTTTGCAGTGTTATTATGATTTTCAAGTTGCCAAGTCCCGCGCTGAACAAGGGTTAGAAACACTAAACCAGGAAAACATCTCAATATCCAGCAAATTGGAAGAAGCAGATGCAACTATTAAATCACTGGAAGATGATTTATCAAAGTCTAATGCAGATCTCTCTCTTCTGACACAAGCAAAGCAAGACATCGAAGTTGGCAAGGCCTATGTTGAGAAAGAGTTAGAAAAATTAAAAGAAGAGGCTGGAATTCAAGCTACAAAATTCTCAGAGGTTCTTGCTAATGTTAAGTCACTTGAAGAAGCACTATCATCTGCAGAGAGAAGAATTTCTATTATTACTGAGGAGAAGGCTATTGCAGAAGAAGACAGAACCAATGCAGAAAACGAGCTAGAGAAGGCAAAAGCAGGTGTAGATTCTCGAGCTAGTGAGTTAGCAGAGGCGAACCAAACTATAAAATCACTTGAAGATGCTCTATCTCATGCGGAAAAGCACGCAACTGTGCTTACTAATGAACAGAACGATTCCTCAGTTGCTAGAGATCTCTTGGAGAAGGAGCTAAAGGAAGCGAAAGCTGAAGCCAGTGTTCAAGCGAGCAAGATATCAGATGCATGCGCAACAATAAAATCACTGGAAGATGCATTAGTAACTGCAGAGAATGACATTGCGGTGCTTGTCAATGAAAAGAGAAACACTGAGCAGGAGATAGTATCACTTAATGCAAAGTTAAGCTCATCTATGGAAGAATTGGCTGGAACCCGTGGAACCTCCGAAGGCCAGTCTATGGAGCTGTTAGGGCACCTCAATCATCTAGAAATGTTAATGAAAGATGGCACACTGCTCTCCTTATTAACACATGGCTTTAAGAAAAAACTTGAGAGCCTAAGAGATATGCACCTCCTTCTAGAAGGAATACACGATCGGTTCGTTGATGTAGGCTCAGGATTATTGCCTGTTCGAGCTAGCACAGAGGTACAGTTCTAATATATGCTGTTTGAACACCATAGTTTTTCATTACAAAGTAATAAATGATCATCAGTAGTTTCATATGAAATGAAGAATGAGGCGATAGATTTTTGTGTTAGCCACTGAGTATCATGTTCTTCACCGTAATTTCCCTTCCTTGATCTTCTCATATGTTTTGTCCGAAATTTAACATGGCTTCTTGTTGTTTATATTTCAGAAGGATCTTCACCGGGATTTTATTTCTCAACCAGACCTTGAAAACTTTCATAACGATACAATGCACAACAATGAAGGAAGTGCTGCAGATCCTAATAATATCTCCTCATATTTCACAAAGATCGTAGAAGGTTTCAATATGAAGAACAGATTGATCAAAGATAATTTTGAAGGTTTTTCTGGTTCTATGGATGACCATGTTGCAGTTCTCACTGAAGCGTTGCAGCAAACAATGGATGGAGTTGTTGCAATGCTTGAGACTATGGAATCTTTGAAGCAGCAGGTGAAAAATGTAGAGAGTCATAACAGTGAGCAAGAGAGCGTGATACATAAGTTGCAGAAAGATGTGACGATGATGCTTTCTGCATGCAAAGATACTGTTGATGAGCTGAGATTTGAAAATGGAAATCTGAACTCTAGCTTGTACTCAAGTGAAAGAGAAGTTGGTGGTTATGAAGTGGAAGAGCAACAGGAAAGCTTACTTGACACTGAAGGTGTTAAAGCGGTAGAGAGTATTCTAAGTGCTGTTAAATACTTCCAAATTCAAAATAAACAGTTGGAAAGCTTAAATAGTGTAGGTGAGATGACCATAAAAGATCTACAAAATGAATTGGAAGGGACCAAATTAAACCTTGTAAGTATCACGCAAGAAAGGGATCTTCATCAAAGCAGAGCCTCTAAGTTGGAGACTGCTTTCGAAGAATTAAAGAGCTCCTGCAACTCGATGAATCTTAAACTGGATGAATGTCTTGCCATGGAAGATGTATTGAGAGAAAAAGAAGCAGAACTCTCAGCATTGCGTGTTTCTTTAACAATGAAAAGTCAAGGTACGTAAACTCAAGTTAACCCTAGATTTGAAGCTGTAGTCATCATTATTGGTTTTGCCTAATTACTTGTTTGATCCTCTCTCTGATTTCAGAAGAAGAAGGGCGCCTTCTATCAGAAGGCCAAATTCAAACCCTTTTAGAGAAGATAAATGAAATTGAGATCCCTGGAAGGGTATTGGAATTGAAGAACACAGAATCTTTCGCGGCAGATCCTGTTAAGAAGCTCTTTTACGTTGTTGATGCAGTTGCACAGATGCAACATCAGTTTGAATTATCTGGTCGTGACAAGGAAGAAATGCAATCTAAGCTTTCAGCAAGTATTCAGGAAATTGAGCATCTGAAAAAGGAAGCTGGAAACATTGTTACTATTAATCAAGAGCTAGAACATGCAAAGAGTGACTTAGCTGAGTTGGCATTTGGTTTGGAGAAATTAATTCAGAAATTTGGAGCGGATGAGTTAATCAAAGAACAAAAATCTGTTACTGTAAGAAATTTATTTCCAGTTTTAGAAAAGCTGGTCAAAGATCTCATGCGAGAATCTGAAAATTCGAAGGTTAAAGCCCAGGAACTGGGTGTCGAATTGCATGGGAACAAGAAGGTTGTGGATGAGCTGTCAGCGAAAGTTGCATTACTTGAAGCTCCAATTCATAAGGGTTTGCCTCCATCAGATGCTATCCAGGAAAGGAGTATATTTGAAGGACCTTCAGTGGCATCTGGTTCAGAGATATCTGAAATCGAAACCATTGTATGCAACTTACTTATGTTTTAAGTTTTCCATGCATGGTTGTTAAGTTTATCTATGCTTGCATATTCTTCGAATTCAGTATTCAGTTTAGTTGCTTATACAAATCACTCACTTCTGTAATGCAGGGTCCGGCTGGAAGGAACTCCACATCTCCCCCTGCTCCTTCTGCGGCCCATGTGAGGTCCATGAGGAAGGGATCAAGTGACCACCTTGCTCTTACTATTGATTCTGAATCCGATCGGCTACTCAACCTTCCTGAAACTGATGATGATAAAGGTTTGAATGCGATTAAATGTACTAGCTGATCACTTCTTCAAGTAGTTGTTTTGAGTAGCTTTGGATGGATTTTATAGCTTCTCTCTTGCAGGTCATGTTTTCAAATCGCTAAATACATCTGGCCTCGTCCCCAAACAAGGAAAACTCTTAGCTGATCGGATCGACGGGATCTGGTACATTTTCAGCTGTCTTGTTCTTTTGTTTCTACTCTTCTTGTTTAATAACTTTTATTTGTTATTTATTTTTGGCACCACATAAAGTATGCACTAACATAGCTAACTGGCACTAACCCATTACTCCCAAGGCTCGCAAATCAATGACTGTTTGCCTTCTCTATCGGTTGCTTACAATTATGTGATACACTTCTTAATTGCAGGGTATCTGGAGGTCGAATTTTGATGAGTCGTCCCAGAGCAAGAATAGGTGTCGTAGCTTACTGTCTTTTGTTGCATATTTGGTTGTTAGCCAGCATTTTGTGATAGAAGTCTCCAAACTTTCCGCATCAAACACGCCCCAATTCTTTACATTACTGCAAGTTGTACTTGTATTATAAATGTAAGTTGGTTTTTCCTTTCTATTTTCTTCTTCTTTATGAATCTCCAGAACCACATTTTAGAGTTCTGGAGAATCTAAGGTTACATACAAGTAGAAATTGTCTTAAATTGTTCCACATTTGATCATTGGATTGGGAATATAATTCAAAGGAAATCTATATAGAATGAGTCCCTCTATCACTTGTACAATTATAGCTTTCTTGTGAATGTTTGCTGTATTTTCCTTTGTTTTACCTTTTCTTGCCATCATCCTATTAAAGTCACTTTAGCATCTCGGAAGTCTCATAGTAAGATGTTGGAAATTTAAGCTCTGGACACTGCAAGGATTTCTAACATGATGAAATTGAAAAATTTGAAGTTGCAAGAAAGCCTTTTATCAGTTGCAGATGTAACTTCACACTTTTAATTACATCAGAGATGTCAGATGCTGACAACAGGTGCAATTCCGTTTCGTCAGGGATCTTCCAAGCAGCACTTAAGACTTGGTGGTGGTTGTTTCTTGACCTCACAATAACAACAAGCGGTAGTTGATATCGAGGCATCCTATATGAGGAAAAATAAGAAGCAACGAAACATGAATCAGGCATTTTGTTGTACAGAAATTATTAGCCTTTAATAGAGAGGATCTTAGTTGTATATGAAAGGTGATTCAGGGGCTTCGAAAAAAATTGAAGCCCTCGGATCACAGGTTCCCCGAAGTAATTTTGCTCTCCCCCTATGTATTTTTTTTAAATACCAAAACTACCCTTTTATGTTTTGATAATCAGTGATTAACCAAATTGATAATCAGTGATTAACCAAAAGTATGATTAACAAACTTAAAAAAAAAACTTAATCAAAAACTGAAAATCAGTGAAATCAAGTGAAGAAGAAGAAGAAGAACAGAGAAAAAAAAAAACCTACCTTTTTTTCTAAAAAACCCAAACTTGATTCACTCAACCAAAATGAGTGAATCAAGCGTCGAAATGGAGCTAGAAGTATCTCCTTCCATTGAGGCTAACTTCATTGAAAAACTAGGTCACATTCACTCCATGAAAATCAAAATTCGTGAACCAGAAGTACTTACGGCTGCAATCTGAAGAACAGCTAGCCGTAAGTTAGGCTGCCATTAAAGCTTCAGATGCAAGACGTAAGTCCATATTAGTGGCCGTAACTTACTTACGGCTAATACCGATACTTTGATTAGCAGCCGTAAGTTCCTTTATATCAAATTTTTTGTGTCGCAAGGTTACAGGCCGTAAGTACAAACTTAGCAGCCGTAAGTTTAGTTACGGCTGATTTTGTATTTGGCTTAGTAGCCGTAACTTTACTTACGTCTGGGAAAGTGTAGTCGTAACTTTACTTACGGCTGGTACCAGGGTAATTTCAGTAGCCGTAACTACTCCTGTAACTATAAAACAATACTCCCTCCGTTCCAATTTAGTTGATGGGTTTGGTTTTAAGACACTTGCCTTACACTTGCTAAAATTGGTATTTTTTTACAATTTTTTTACAAAATTATTGCATTTGAGTTTGGAAATGTAACGTAGAAGATAAAATGCTTAGATGTTGTTAAAAAATTTGTGGAAAAATACTAATTTTAGCAAGTGTAAGGCAAGTGTCTAAAAACCAAACCCATCAACTAAATTGGAACGGAGGGAGTACTAATTTTTAACATACATAGATGCCTTACACCTATCAAACCCAAGTCATAACATAATTAAACACCCAAGTTTCCCAATCTAACAAAACCACACATTCATCCATAAACACAAAAGCATACCTAATATCCAAACAAGCTAAAATAAAGAAATAAATTCCAGATTCATAACATAAGTTTTTCACTCATAATGGCATAAGTTTTTCACTTATGAGCATGTTGTTTGCCTTTTCCAGCACCGCCTTTTGGTCCAGCTCTACCCCCACGAGTGCGAGGACCATCACCAGGAGCACGACTACCTCTTGGTTCACCAATGTGAGGACCACCACCTCGAGTTCGACGTTGTTCAATAACCTCCTATTCATCAATATATTCTTCTTCATCCGATACTTGAGGAGGCTGGCGAGAAGATGAGGATTCACGAGGCCTCTTGGTACCTCTCTCAAAGACTTCAAAAAGCGCATCTCCTTGGGGTGTAAGGTCATGAATTCCTTCGATTTGGTTCTTAAGAACTTCCTGTTTACTTACACTCAAAGTTTTGCCACTAGAGATGTGGGCGCACATGCTCTTTACCAACATTTGCACTCGTTTTTGCTGCAAATAACATAAGTAGGATTAGTTTAAGACCAATGAATCATAACTATGATGAATTTATAGTGTGCTTACCCCAATTTTGGCCATTTTACCCAACAACTCCAACGATTTCTTCCCATTCCCTTCAACGGCCTTCTTAAGTTTGGCTTTCTCTTGTTCGATGATGCGGATTGCTTCCTGATCGTGGTTGATCACATAAGGATGACCCCACTTGTAGAACCATGGCAAATAATCTGGGGTGGCATCTTTTGTGCCCAATGCAGGGTTCAACCCGACTCTAGCGATCTTGTATTGTGGTTGATGACGATTGTTCCATACGTCCGTTGATGGAGTTGGAGAATAGACCATCTTGATGTAGCTGTTTTCAATTTTAGTACCATCCTTTTGCAATTTGAAGTTCTCATGACGAACAACAGTCTGAATAAAACCAATTTGACGGAGACATCGCCTAGGATTAGTCATGACAAACCCATGAGGATGATAGATAGGCCCATTATAGTCAGCAAGTGGTGAAATCTCACGGTTGTCATCCCCCGTTTCCGGGTCTATACGCATGTATGGATCAAACACCACTTGGGATGCATCTAAGTCGTCTAATTGTTCCCTCAACCACTCTATCTTCTGATGCTTCTTTCTTAGTTGGTTTTGTTCGAAAGGATACTTCATACCTGTTGGGCGATCGTCATTAGGATCATCATCCTCATCATCCTCATCATCCCCATCAACCTCAGGAACCTTGTCCTGCTTCCAGTGTCGGTTCAATCTTGGGCGTATCTTAAGTGTTGGAAAATGGTCATAAAACCATGACTGAAATTGAAAACATAACGTTGGGTTACAAATCAAATGAAGATGAACATAACATATTACGATAAAATGAAGATGGAAAATCAAAAATTACCTGTAAAATACCAACATTTCCAGCAATGTTGCTAGCACCCACCCTCGAGGCCTTTCTAAGACCGTCTAAAAGGAAGGCAAGGGTTGCCGAACCCCACGAATAGTCGTGGGTGCCCTCAATGGTCCTCAACAACTGAAGGTAGCCAATATTCACCCGGTTTCCACTCTGGTCGGGGAAGAAAATGGTACCAAGTTGGTGCAACAAGAAAGCTATGGCCACCTGCTTAGCCCTATCATCAGAAAGCTCCTTCTTGAGTGTACCCCCAAACTCAGGCCTCAACCTATCAAGCTTTACCTTTCGAACCACCTGTTTGCATGCGGTTCTTCTTAGGTCTTCCTCACTCTGTCCTGAAGCAATATGGAATTCCTCCTCACATTTGTCTTTGTTCCACCCAAGAGTGGCGAAACATAGGTCATACAGTTTTGGCCAAGCCATCCTTTCAATGTACCCTTCGTGAACCGCTTTGCCTTCACTTTGGAGGCCGGCAATGGACCACATATCGTCCAAGAGGAGACTCATCTCGCCGAATCCAAAATGAAGAGTGTCGGTTTCAGGACAATATCTCTCTCTCAAAGCGGCAGTGACAATACTGTCATGGATAAGCTGAGAATTCTGAATGCCAGGCCACAATGCTGAAGCCTGAACCAGAGCCTTAACCTTTGGTGATTCTTCATCAATGGACCAAACCCCGGCCTTTTGGTGCTTCAAAAGCTGAACTGCATCTTTATGATCCTAAATACAAAACATTTAAATTTTAGATTTTGAAAGTAAGATTATAGTAAAGTGGGAAAAATATTGATTCATACCGCTTGCTTAGAAACTTGTGCGGCCCACGAATGCTCGTAACCAATTAACACACTTGGATCCTCCGCCTCACCCCAACGTCTGTCGTCTTCCTTTGCTGGTAAAAACCCGTCCTTTGGAATGTTTTGGTGTCTAGGTGCAGCTTTCTTTCTCTCCTTCCTTTCGTTTGGTGGCTGTTGAGACGAGCTAGCTTGTGCTAAATGTTGAGACGAGCTTGCCTGTGCTGGATGTTGAGACGAGCTAGCTTGTGCTACATGTTCAGACGAGCTTGCTTGTGCTGGATGTTCAGGCGAGCTTGCTTGTGTCAATAACAGATTTGGTGGTGGATCCTCAGAAACTACAGCATCATCAATTGGAGCAACATCCTCCAAAATATGTTCACCGCTCCCACTTCCTCCCTCACCTACCAGGCCTACCCTTGCACCTCTGTTGCCGGCGTGCAAATTAACACCCCCACGAGCTGGGGGGGGAAGCAACAGGGGTCAGGTCATTAATTCCCTTTTTCTTCCGCCTGTGGTAAACATTTGGTGAACAACGACTGTTTGAAACAACAGAACCAAGGAAATAAATTACTACTTACGGCTACATAAGGGTTGAAGAAGCAAAACGTAACTAACCTACGGCTACAAATGCCCCTATCGAAAGTCGACGTAAGTAACTTACGGCTGAAAGTTATAAGCAATTAGTAGCCGTAACTAGTTGACATTTGGTATCCAAAAGTTACAGGAGTACCTACGGCTGATAAGGCAAAAACTTTTGGCGACGTAACTATACTTACGGCTGATAATTACCACTTACGGCTACTAACTCTGCGATACAACTTTGGTTTCACTAAAGGAACTTACGGCTACAAACGTGAAAACCTAAGTAGCCGTAACTAACACTGTAACCGCGATTTTGCCCTAGTTTCAGTTTTAAAAATTAATCTAAGCGATAAAACTGAAATTAGAGAGATGGGTTTTCAATTCTTACCTTTGGGAGACCATTTCTGGGTTGGATTGAATTATTTGTGGCGGTTGTAGTGGATTTGGTAATAGTTCCGGTGGGTTTTCGGAGAAAACCGCTCTCGGACGAGTGGGTTGTTCTTCCCCCTCCTTTGGTTTTGATTTCTTCGTCATGCTTTTATAGAATTTAATCGCCGATGAAAGTATTCGTAATCGCCAATTAAGCGAGACGAGGAAATAGAAGAGAAGAAGAGAAAGAGAGAAAGGAGGCGTAGAAGAAGAAGAAGAAAGAAGAAGAAGAAAAAAGAAGAAGAAGCCCCTTTCTTTGGCTTTTTATTAAAGTTTTTATTGCACACGTGTGTTCCGCACATGTAGCCAATTGGGGTGCAAAAAGAGAGCATGGGTTGTTTCTGCGGGTGTAAATAGTAAATACAACATAACTACTAATTTCAAAATATAGATGATACAACTACTAATATTCAACCATTAAAACACATAATTGGTTCACCCATAGATGTTTAGGTTTACACATGACATAAAAGAAGAACCGTACTCAACACATAATCAAAATCAACTAACATTTCCAGTTCCAAGCCATGTTCGGCTGCGGATTAGTTCAAAGCTCGGTCCGCCATTCGCCTCGACAAGTGGACGAAGACGTTCTACAGCAACACAAATTCTATTGCGACAAGGAACGTCGTCCACCTCACCAACTCTCTTGCGTCGAAGATTACGGATTGGTCGCTCATTAAGGTCACAAGTGCAAGGGATAGCTGGGGCCAGGATCAGGGTCATCACCCAATAGTGGTAGAATATTACGAATTGGTGATCTTATGGCAGGAAGATACTCTCTTTCTGCACCTTCTTGTGGAAGTTCCTCAATAACTTGGCTAGTTTCATTTGGTTCAATTACAACACTGGATTCAGGAATCTGTACTTGCATTATTTCAGTTGGTGCACCCACGGCACTTGAGTCTGGTTCTCTGAAGCGCAAAATATGGCAGAGAAATGTGAGAAAATTGGTTGTCAGTGTAACTTACGGCTACTAATCCAAATAGATATGCAGCCGTAACTCAACCTACGACTACTAATTGAAATAGATATGCAGCCGTAACTAAACTTACGGCTGATAAGTTTGTACTTACGGCCTGTAACCTTGCGACAAAAAAATTTTGATTTACAGAAACCTACGGCTAGTAACTAAAGTATCGAAATGAGACGTAACTAACTTACGGCTAGTAAACTGAACTTACGGCTTGGATCTGAAGCTTTAATGGCTTACCTAACAAACTACTTACGGCTAGCTGTTCTTCAGATGCGAGACGTAAGGAGGACTTACGGCTCTAATAGCCAGCAGTAAGTAGTTCTGGAACTCGTTTTTTGATTTTCATGGAGTGAATCTTACCTAGTTTTAGCACCAAAATCAAAAACAAAAGAGTGGGTTTGGATGCTTACCTTTGCTGCTCCATTGTTGCATCAGTTTTGGTTCCATCCATGATTAAAAACTCGAAAATGAGAAATGTGGAGAGGAAATGGGGAAGAAAAGAGAGGTAAGAGAGGAGAAGAGAGGGGAGAAATTTTGATGTTTTGATTGTTATGTATTGATTTTTTTTGTGTGGGATATAAGTATTAATGTTTGTAATTAGGGTGGGGGTAAATTTGGGTAAGAATTAGTATAAATTAGTATAAGGATAACTTAGTCATTTCACGATTTTTGACAGCCCCCTATAAAAACGCTTGGACATTTGAAGTAAAAAGTGAGGGCTTCAATTTTTTTCGAAGCCCCTGAATCACCTTTCTTGTATATTCACCTGCCACTTTAGTGTACTGGGTCGATAACTGTGGTTGAGTATCTTGAGGTGGTTGAATGTCCTGAGGTCTGATAAGAAGTGGAAGTCTTGTTCGAGCGATGCCAATTCGAACCTGATTGTGTACCATCAAACCAATGATTTGGATGTAGGAAATAAAGAGGATATTGATTGTAATCTCCAGAATGTACATTCTTAACGAAAGCTGATTTAGGGGCTTCAGAAAAGTGAAGCCCCTTGACTTTTACTTCAAATATCCACCCGACTTTTTCAAGGGGTGTCTAAACTTCGTGAAATGTCTGAGTTATCCTTTTGATTAATCTTAATATCCCACCTAATTATACCTCATCCTAATTATAACAAAAATACTTAATTATATAAAAAAAACCTAACTTTAAAAATCAAAACACCATAATATCTCTCCTCTCCTCTCTTACCCCCCCTTCCCCATTCTCCACCACTTCCTTTTTTGATTTTCGATTTTTTTGACCATGAAAGCAACTAACAATGCTGGAACAATGGAGCACCTAAGGTAAGCATCTAAATCCCCTCGTTTATATTGCAAACTAGGTCAGATTCACTCTATGATAATCAAAATCCGTGAACCAGAAGTACTTACGTTTAGAATCTGAAGAACAGCTAGCCGTAAGTGAGTTTGCCGTTAAAGCTTCAGATCCAAGCCGTAAGTTAACATTAGATGCCGTAACTTACTTACGGCTGATACCGATAACCTAGTTAGTGGCCGTAAGTCTTTTTTGAATCAAAATTTTTTTGGTCGCAAGGTTACAGGCCGTAAGTAAAAGTTAGCGGCCGTAAGTCTAGTTACAGCTACTAAAGTATTTGACTTCTTAGACGTAAGTTACACTGACAACCAATTTGTGCATCAGAGAACCAGACACAAGTACCTTGATTGCACCCACTGAAACAAGGCAACAAGACATTCCAGAATCAAGTGTTATGATTGAACCAAATGAAACTAGCCAAGTTATTGAGCAACTTCCACAACAAGGTGCAGAAAGGGAGTATCTACCTGCCATAATATCACAAGTTCGTAATATTCTACCACTATTGGGTGATGAAAATGATACAGGCCCCAGCTATATCCCTTGTACTTGTGACTTTAATGCACGACCAGTCCGTAATCTTCGACGCAAGAGAGTTGGTGTGGTGGACGACGTTCCTTGTCGCAATAGAATTTGTGTTGCTGTAGAACGTCTTCGTCCACTTGTCGAGGCCAATGGCGGACCGAGCTTTGAACTAATCCGCAGCCGAACGTGGTTTGGAACTGGAAATGTTAGTTGATTTTGATTATGTGTTGAGTACGGTTCTTCTTTTATGTTATGTGTAAACTTAAACATCTATGGGTGAACCAATTATGTGTTTTAATGGTTGAATATTAGTAGTTATAATCATCTA
>JAJJMA010021084.1:0-14019 GCA_023529015.1 Papaver nudicaule | reverse complement strand
CCACCACAAGCAAAATAAAGGAACAGACCTAAGCCTGCTGGACCTAGACATCAAAATATTCCAAAGGACGGGTTTTTACCACAAAAGGAAGACGGCAGACGTTGGGGTGGGGCGGAGGATCCAAGTGTGTTAATTGGTTATGAGCATTCATGGGCTGCAAGAGTTTGTGAGCAAGAGGTATGAATCAAATACTTATCCCACTTATAATTGTTTTTACTATACTCTTACTTTCAAAATCTAAACGTAAAACATTTTGTATTTAGGAAAAATGCATTTATGTATTTGAAGCACCAAAAGGGCGCGATTTGGCGCATTACTGAAGAATGTGAAAAGGTTCAGAAACTGGTTGAGTCTTGTGACTGCTGCTTTGAGAGAGAGATACTGTCCTGAAACCGACACCTTGCATTTTGGCTTCGGCGAGATGACTCTCCTCTTGGACGATATGTGGTCCATTGCCCGCCTCAAAATTCAAGGAAAGGCGGTTCACGAAGGGTACAGTGAAAGGATGGCTTGGCCACTACTGTATAACCTATGTTTCGAAACTCTTGGGTGGAACCAAGCCAAATGTGAGGAGGAATTCAATATTGCTTCAACACAGACTGAGGAAGACCTAAGAAAAACCGGAAGAAAAGACTTGGTTCGAAAGGTAAAGCTTAATAGGTTGATGACTGAGTTCGGGGGGTACAACCTCCTTGGAACTTTCTGATGATAGGGCTAACCAGGTGGCCATAGCTTTCTTGTTGTACCAAATTGGTACCATTTTCTTCCCCGACCAGACCGGAAACCGGGTGAATATTGGCTACCTTCAGTTGTTGAGGACCATTAAGGGCACCCACGACTATTCGTGGGGTTCGGCAACCCTTGCCTTCCTTTTAGACAGTCTTAGAAAGGCCTTGAGGGCGGGTGCTAACAACATTGCTGGAAATGTTGGTGTTTTACAGGTAATTTTTGATTTCCCATCTTCATTTTATCGTAATATGTTATGTTCATTTTCATTTGATTTGTAACCCAACGTTATGTTTTCAATTTCAATCATGGTTTTATGACCATTTTCCAACACTTATAAGGCCACCAAAGAACCGACACTGGAATAAGGACAAGATTCCTGAGGTTGATGAGGATGATGATCCTAATGACGATCGCCCGACAGGTATGAAGTATCCCTTCGAACAAAACCAAGTAAGAAAGAAGCATCAGAAGATAGAGTGGTTGAGGGAACATTTAGACGCCTTAGAAGCATCCCAAGTGGTGTTTTATCCTTACATACGTATAGACCTGGAGACGGGGGAAGACAATCATGAGCTTTCACAACTTGCTTACTACAACGGGCCTATCTATCATCCTCATGGGTTTGTGATGACTAATCCTCGGCGATGTCTCCGTCAAATTAGTTTTGTTCAGAGTGTTGTTCATCATGAGAACTTCAAATTGCAACTCGATGGTACTAAAATTGACAACAGCTACATCAAAATGACATATTCTCTAACTCCATCTGTCACTGTATGGAACAATCGTCATGCATCACAATACAAAATCCCTAGAGGTGAGTTGATTCCTGCATTGGGCACAAAAGATGCTGAACCAGATTATTTACCATGGTTCCACTCTTGGGGTCATCCTTATGTGATCAACCACGATCCGGAAGCAATCCGATGGATCGAACAAGAGAAAGCCAAACTCAAGAAGGCCGCTGAAGGGAAGGGGAAGAAATCCTTGGCGTTGTTAAGTAAAATGGCCGAAATTGGGGTATGCACATAAGTTGTACTTACAAATTCATCATAATTATTTCATCATAGTTTGCATTGGTCATAAACTAATCCTACTTATGTTATTTGCAACAAAAACGAGTGGAAATGTTGGTAAAGAGCATGTGTGCCCACATCTCTAGTGGAAAAACAATGAGTGTATGTAAACATGTAGTCCTTAAGAACCAAATCGAAGGAATTCATGACCTTACACCCAAAGGAGTTGAGCTTTTTCAAGACCTCGAGAGGGGTACCAAGAGGTCGCGTGAATCCTCATCTTCTCGCCAGCCTCCTGAAGTATCGGATGAAGAAACTGAAGAAGAAGATATTGTGGAAGAGGCTATTCAACAACGTCGAACTCGAGGTGTTGGTCCTCGCATTGGTGAACCAAGTGGTAGTCGTGCTCCCGGTGATGGTCCTCGCACTCGTGCCGGTCGAGTTGGAGCAAAAGGCCGTGCTGCAAAAAACAAAGAAAAGGCTTATGAGTGAAAAACTTATGTTTTTATGAGTCAAAAACTTGTGTTATGAATTTGGATGTTATTTTAGCTTGTTTGGATATTAGGGATGCTTTAGTTTATGGATGTTTGATCTTTAGTTTATGGATGGATGTCTGGTTTTGTTAATGGATGACTTGGTGTTTAATTATTCATGTTTGATATATAGGTGAGGTATTGTTTGGTTGCACAAGTATTTGAGTTTTCATCAAACTTACGGTTGGACGATTTTATGGGATATTTACGGCAAAGTTGATGCCAGTTAGTATCCGTAAATTACTTACGGAAAGATGTCCATGCCAGTTAGTGACTGTAAGTCTGTAGAAGGAAGGTGAGGGAGAAAAATTGAGTTACAGGAATAGTTGATAGGTGCTCAAAACACCTATTCAAGAGTACCTAATAGATATACTTTAGTCGGCTAAATCCTCATATACTGTTTATTTTACATTGTTTTCTATTTTGCAGGTACTTTGAAGTTTAATAATAAAAACGAAGCAATTTACAACTCAATTCATCACTTGGCAACTCGGAGTCCATGGTTTCGAACACAAGAAAGAATGGTGCTAAAAATGTCGTAAAGAGTGGCAAAGATGAAGGAAAAGGACGAGAAGGGACCTATGGTGAAAGCTATCTCAAAAGAGGACCGTATTATAAGAAATAAGAAGTAAGGACCTAGGAATAATTTGAGGAATAGTGTGCATGCCTGTCGCACATGGCCGCAAGAAAAGAAGGTGTCACGTAACTGATTTTAGGGCACACAAGAAGGAAAAGGGGCCGTCGGGTTATTCCCAACTCCTGTCATGCGATAAGGGGTGCCCTAAATTAGGCCCAGATTTCCTAAAAGCAGGGCCAAATTCAAACAGGCCCACTTTCCTAATATCGGTCCAAATTATAATCAGAAAGGGTTTCACGCATATAAAACAAAATCACGGAGGCACAGACGTGCAGAAGGGTTATCTGGCGGAGTTCTGGATACGGAGATTTTTGGAGAAAGCTCCAAGAGGGGGCAGACGTCAGGGGAGCTAGGAGGAGTTTCTGGGCGCAATTCTCGAGGCACTGAACAAGGGTTTTTATGCTTTTATTTTCTTTATTATTATCTTTGAATGAATTTCAATAAAGCTATGAGTAGCTAAAATCTTATATATTGGTTAGGGATGTAGTCGGATATTACATACATGCTACTTGATTGATTTTGGAGTTAAAATTATTCTATTTATCATCGTTCTTATTTTACTGTGCGTATGAATGCATGATTGATGTATTGCATTAAGATTGAATATTAATTGATTTAAGTTGCAAACTAAATTAGTTTATGTTCATATCTATAACTAGAATTAGGTTTTGAGATACGAAATCGTCGATGAACCTTTTCACAAGTAGTACAATATAATTTCGATTGCGGTGATAGCTTTTAGGAATTGTATGTAGAATATGACCTTTGTTGAATGAACTGCTCCTGGTAGTTCATTGCATTGATTAGCCTATTTCACAGATATTAATGCTCTTAGAGAGTTGAACTCAATTACTCGATGTGTTGAGTTATTCTCTGCGTAGTATTCACTCATTCATCGTTATGGTGTGTGATGACATTAGGGAATTCCGGAATATTTTCGCGATGATGTATTCTAAGGCTTTTGATGATGAGAGATTAAATAGAAACTCCAAATATAATTCATATGCATGTTATTTGATTGAAGATGAACCCTTAACCAATATTCGCATCTCCTGATTATTTTCTACATTTATTTTCTTTAGTTTTAATTTACTTTTATTGCACCAAACATCCCCCCCTGGTTACTTAAGAAATCGATAATAAATAACAATCAATCTCTCTCTGTGGATCGAATCTGTTCTTGCCACTATATTATTATTTATTGTGAAGGTTAAGAACTGAATTATATGTGTTGCGGT
This sequence comes from Papaver nudicaule, assembly GCA_023529015.1. Lineage (NCBI taxonomy): Eukaryota > Viridiplantae > Streptophyta > Magnoliopsida > Ranunculales > Papaveraceae > Papaver > Papaver nudicaule. The sequence goes on along the minus strand of JAJJMA010021084.1, from coordinate 9,869 downwards.
TCGACAACGCACCAATAGTTACGGCTGATAATCCTTATACAGATACCAGACGTAAGCCTGGTAAAGTTCAGTGAACCTTGTGTCACAAATTTACTAGCCGTAGATAGGTTTCTGGTAGCCGTAACTAACCTACGGCTGGTTAGCTTTTATCATTTTCAGCCGTAAGTAAAAATTCAAATTTCAAATTTTTGATTACTGATGTATTAAAGTAGTTGTAACGAGCCGTTGAGAGGCTCAACGACTCTTTTTTGAAAAACATAGAGTCGTTGGACATCGTTTTCCTATAAAACCCAACCATTTATTCACAAAATCCTCACATTCCAAAACCAAACTCTTCCAAAGTCTCTTTTCTTTTGTTCCATACTAACCTTTATCTCTTTACTCTAACTTTAGTAATCTGAAAATGGCTCACCGACCTGTTGCTGGTTCAAAGTTTACACAGAAGGAAGATTTTTTTCTTTGCGCAAACTACATCACTTACTATCCGTCGAAGGAGCAATTTCGGGCTTTCAAAGAAAACTTGGAGTGCGGCGTGACTCCGGATACCTGGTGGGACATTACTGCGGACTTCTGGACAGAACCAAAAACCCAATGACACGGACAAAATATGCGCTTATGTCTTGATGGATTAAAATTCAAAGACGGGTTCGTGAATTCATGAAACTAGTGGCATTCATCAACCAATGTTGCCATTTTGAGGGTGAAACCGATGAAGACATTGTCAAGAGGGCTCTAACGGAATGGCGTCGATTGCACAAAAAAGAGTTCAAATATGAAGCTCATTATAGGCAATGTAGGAAGTTTTTTGTGAATCTTCACGGTAGCAATGGTGACTTGATATAAGTAAGTCGTGATGGTAGTAAAAAAATAATATGTAAGGCATCTATGTAAGAGTTAAAGAAGTTTTTATTTGATGGAAAATGTATGTTGCAGTTTTTTTTTTTTTTTTTTGGTCGGACATGAGTACTTACGGCTACTGAGGTTACCCTGGGACTAGCCGTAACTAACCTACGGCTTTGAACCCAAACAAGCTTGCCAGCCGAAAGTTGAGTTACATCTTCTAAAAAAAACTAGGAAGAAACCGTAAAAGAACTTACGGCTAGACTGACAGCCGTAAGTGTTGAATTTCATAAAACAAAACTTGAAAACATAAGTTTTTGCCAAAATATTTCCATAATCCAAAATACATTCAAATGATTCAACAAAAGGAACAACAAAAAACATCTATCACCAACAAAAGATTGACATTCCTTAGAACATTGACATATTCACCAACATCTTCAAGCTTCTTCTTCATCTTCTTCACCGGTCAAATCTCTACATGATTGTTGGGATTGTTGGGGTTGTTGGGCTCGTTGCGACGATAACAAAGCATCCCAAGTTTTCATTTCCGTAACGTATTGTCCACACCATTCCTTAGCTATCTCTTTGTGCAAAGTTGTAGGGGACAACAATGGTAATGGGAAACCATCTTCTAACTTAAGCCCTATGAAATGATTGCCTCCAATTTGTGCAATCACAAGACGTCTAGGATTGCCAAGATCTCCATGCTCTTGACTATACCTCGCATAGTGGGGAGTGTACGTGTTATTACCACCACGGGAGAAGTAGTGAACAACGCATTGGAATTCATCGGTAATTAAGTGCCCGTATTCCGGAAATGCCATCCAATTTCCACTTGACATAAGATCACCTTCCCCGATGAGTCTCCTATTCATTGCCTCTAGTCTATCATTGTCTCCCCCATCACCCGACAACAAATAGTAGTAACCATCCGACTCGCTATTTAATCTTGCATGCAACATCATCCTAACATAGGTGGGTTGGTTCACCCCGGGAAAGGGTCCTAGTTGTTCCGATGTAACATGGTAACCACAATTTCCATCGCCCTCTACATCTTCCATGGAGATTATGTACTCATGAATTATAGAGGGGAGTTGCTCCATCCACTCATCATAAATCATGTAGTAAGGCCTATGAATGTTACCAAGTTCATCTAGAGGGGTTATATACATTCCAGGAGGTTCGTGACGTACATCCTTTCCATGCTTAAAACCCTCCTATTGTCAAGCTCTTCAACAACCACATCCGGGGTACTTTCCTCCTTAGCTACCGGGGTGCTTCTCTTCTTCACTACCGGGGTGCGATTCTTCTTCAAAACTTTGATTGGTATCCTTACTATTATTTTTTCGGGGGATGTTGCCAAACCCTTGCCTTTGCCCTTCACATCTTTGACCTTCACATTACCTTGTGTTGGAATCCCCTTGTCTTTGCCCTTCACATTCCCTTTTGTTGGAGTGGCGACCGTTGGAATCTCCTTCTCATTGGGTTGACGACTTGTTGAAGTTTTTTCCGTTGGAGGTCGTTTACGTTTCTTGTTGTTAACAAATGTTTGAAGGGTGCAATCCATGGAGTCTAAACCCTTTACCTCCTCCAAGTTCTTCAACATCTCGAAGTCTTCACTCTCTCGTTGCTTCAACAACTCAATTCCCGAAGGGTCTCTTGTCTTTGACGCAATATTATCTCTCTTGCATTCACACGAGCAACTCTCCGGGGAACCTTGGTGTTAGGCCTACCCCTACCATTCTTCTTTTTATCCGGTTCAAAAAGATTACATCTAGTGTGTGCATAAACCCATGCTCGAAACCGTGCACACCAAGATTGCCTTTGTCCCACATTCATGTCCTTCCAATACTCCATCATTGCTTCATATTCATATGTCTCATTAAACTCTCCCCCAAAACCGTCATCGAGGACTTGTTCTTGGAATGATAGTTGCCTCCAAATTGGATCGATCTCGCCAAGTGGGATCACACCGTCTTCGTAAGTCGCAAATCTATGGAAACATGGGAGTCCCATGGATGACATGTTGGGACAAATACACACATTGGGGTCGTATTCACCATTAATAAATTTATCTCGTTCCTTCATGACTTGCTCGATAGCCCAGTGGGACACAAAATGGGTGATTCCTTCGAGACAAGGTTCGTTAAGGTATTTGGTGTGCATATTCATTCGATTCCATTCAAAAGATCCCTTAATCGTATCTAGATTATCTTTAAAATACCTTTTCATGGCATTGTAAACCTTAACAAATCCACCATCACCACTTAAACGATTTTTTTGAACCGGCCGTTAGAGGACTCCACGGAACTTGTTGCTTGGTTTTTGTAGTGCTTGTGTTGATTGGTGAAAGCCGCGACAAACCGATGCTTGTGAGGGTTAAACCATTCCTCCTCCAAGTAAATTTTAACTTCGGGGATACGATTCCAATATCTCAACATCTCAGTTGCCTTCTCTTCATACTCCTTGATAGTGAGTGCCCAAACCAAGTGATCCCATTGTTCCGAGAATTTTGCATATTCATCTTTGTTGAAATCATCCAACTTTTTCAACTCCTCCAACCTTTCCTTCATTTTCGCTTCCGGTAGTTTCTTAGCTTTGATGTACTCTTCTTTCATTGTTGGTGCGATAAGAGGCTTGCACTTTACTTGTACACTATTCCATACGTGAAAAGTGCAAAGCATGTTGTGAGCATCCGGAAAACACTATTGATTGCATTCATCAAGGCTTGCTCTTTGTCGGTAATGATGTCTTTAGGATAATGATCTTCATGGTATATATACTTCAATTGTTCCAATGCCCAAACATAGCTTTCCTCGGTTTCGTCCGTCATATAACAAAATCCGATGGTAAAAGGTTGCTTTGTAGATGTTTGACCAACTAAATGAAAAAAAGGTAGATGGAACTTGTTGGTCTTGTAAGTGCAATCCAACAATAGAACTTGGTGATTGCACCGTGCCAATTTTATGAATTCCGGATGAGTACAAACATGTGGGTCACTTTGTGATTCGCGTCCTCCTCGAAGTAACAAGTGAATTTGTCTTTCAAAGCTTCAAAATTTTTTTGTTGCATCTCGGACCTACCTTGCCATTTGATCCTCTTCGCTTTAGCGGTGGTGTTTTTACCTGCAAAAACAATGTACCGTTGTTGATGGTGGTTTTTGGCGACGAGGTCACAGGAGTAATTTTGCATCAATTTCTGGCATCCTGGAATAGCGCGAGATAAGGTATGAATTTATTTTTACAGTAGGGATAAGATATTTGGTTTGCCGTTAGCCATATTTTAATATCTTACGACCCTGGCCTAGTAGCATGGTCCATATCCCTGACCTACGTATTAAAATACCTATGCATGCGCATTAGTCTAGCTCGTGTTTGAGCCAAAACCCTAGGGGTACACGGTATTGGCAATGCCAAGAACTTGGTCACGCCCTAAACTTGGCCACGCCAAGAACTTGGCCACGCCTAAAACTCCATCGCGCCAAAATATTAGCCGTGCCAATAACTTGGCCACACCTAAACTGTGGCCACGCCCAAACCCTAGCAAAGCCTAAGCCGTGGCCACACTAGAATCTTGTTCACGCCCTAAAACTTGGCTACGCCAAGAACTTGGCCACGCCAAGAACTTGGCCACGCCTAAAACGTGGCCACACCTAAAACTTGTCCACGCCAAAGTTTTAGCCCCGCCTAAACTTTGGCCAAACCTAAAGATTTGGATAAGGCATGGCGTTGGCCATGCTCAAGTCTTGGCCCCGCCTAATTTTATGCCCAGCATAAAATTTAGCCCCGCCTAATTTTTGGCCAAGCATAAAATTTAGCCCCGCCTAATTTTATGCCAAGCACAAAATTCAGCCACGCCTAAAAAAACTATGGGGGCCTTTAGTTTAGCTCTCGCCTAAACTTTGGGGGCCTTTTAGTTTGGCTCTCGCCTAATTTGTGGGGGTCTTGATAATTATCTTCCCCTCACGGTTTTAGCCTTGCCTCTTTTGAGCTAGGGTTTACCTCTTCCTAGCCTCCTCTATTATTGGGCTTCACTGATCCAAATCCTAGAGGATTATGGATTTTACTTAGTCCGTAATACTCTAGTTTCCTAATCAAATTCGGAAATCTGACAGTTCTGCTCACGTATTTCTCCATGGCGTGATTTTTAGAGCCCAATCCGTAAGGAATTAGAAGGCGCTTCCTTCACGAAATATTTTCCTCTCTGAATTTCCCATAACATACTAAAAATTCAGATTTTTATCTATTATGAGCTGTCCTGGGCGATTTTACGAATGAACAACATACAAACTGTACAGTAATCTGAAATAACATAAATGTTATTGTTCATTCTTTACGCCTTATGCCTAACTTCTTAATAAGATTATTATACCATGCAATATGACTTATTATAATTATGGTGGCCTATCTTTAGGTCTTATATTGGCAATGCTTATGCATTCTTGATGATGGCTACGCCGTGATAGCATCATTCGTCTGTTTTTCCTGATTATGGACTTGCTTCCACAAATCAGTGCTATAATTCTTAATCATGGCTCATGGCTATGACTTATATTATGTTAGGCATTTATATGTCTTCATTATCCAGGGAATTGGTGCATTACATGCCACAAGCTAATTTCCCTTATTTATGGCAAACCAAGAGTCGTATTTACTTGACTATTGCCACAGAGAGTTGCTGAAATCCTCTCAGTCTAATTGGCGATTGCATAGCTCAATCCTTAGACTTACCTTATTTTATCTAACGGCGGTTGCTAGCTCAACCCTTAGATTCATTTTATCTTAATCTAATGGCGGTTGCTAGCTCAACCCTTAGATTTATCTCATTAGGTTTAAATGGCGATTGCCCGGTTCAATCCTTAAACCAAATCTTAAAAGAGATGTTCAAAGCTTATCGCTTAATCTCTATCTTATTGCAAAGTCCTAAGTTACCAGTAATTGGTACGACTTACACTAGTCAACTTTGACTAAATAAATAAACAAATATTTAACAAATCTTACGAGAATCAAGATTTAGTTACATGGGGGGATATTCTTTAGGGTTTTGGTTTGGCGGTCTACGGCACGTGTGATTGCAACGGCACAATCACTTAACGGGAAAGAAAACTAAGTCGTGCGAACGTTGCTGAAAAGAGGGGATGAGAAAGTGGGCGGTTTGGTTCTTCCCTAATATTAGGCGCAAGACTTGCCCCACTTACTCCACACTCCCACTCTTCCACTTCTTCCACTTCTTACGAGATCAGTTGAGAATATATTGCTATAAATAGGTCACTCGACCAGTGGGAAAATCATCTCATTCTCATCCGACAAGTTCAGTGCAAGTTCAATCAATTCTATCTTATCGATAATTGATTAACTCTTCTCATTCAGCATTTATTATCTAGTGAGAACTGAATATTCATCCTTATTTAGCAATAATTATCTCAACATCACAGAAAAACATAGCAATTCTCTGATCTCATCTTTCTCTGCTTCCCTCCCTAAACCAACCCTAAAATCCTCTTCTTGTAACTGAAGCAATACTCGAACGGCCATTTCTTGGTTTAGGCGAGTCTTGTTCGATCTTGACCTCTCGAATTCATCATAATCTTTTATTACATCATTACACTTCACACTTTACCCCTCATATTCTCTTTATTGTTTTACCCCTAAAACATTTGGCGACCACAGTGGGAGGTCATTATCTCAGTTTTAAGAAGATATGGTTGAAACCAGGAGGCAGAGTTCAGAGAATACCAATTCTCCAAGTAACCCTAATATTCCCACGAGTTTGCCTACTCCAAGTGGGGTCACCAACACCCAAGTAAGTGGCGCCATCACCTCTGGGCCCACAATCCAAGCCGTGAGCTCAAGCCCTAACCCTAATTCTGCTTCTGCCTCAACTCAGAGGGGGCCAACCTTATCCACTCCTCCCTTGGGCGTGTCATCCCCTCTGGTGGGATCCACCACGCCTCCTCCAGCCTCATCTCTCCAAAACGTCCACCAGGGACCCACCTTATCTCTATCCTGCTCCAACATATCCCTATCTTGTGCTGCAGGGATAACCAATCATGTCAGAGACGCCACTGCTGGTCCCACTACCAAAAACGTGATTACTATCACTCCCAATGGCGTCCCCTCTCTAATGGGACCCAACTCATCTCCTCCTTTCACTCAATCTCTTAGTTTGGGCCCTACTTTGCCTCTGCCACTTGCTGCCACGCCTCATATTGTGGGGGCCACTATCAATGCCGCTCCCACAAATAATGCTCCCATTCCTAACCAAGTTAGTCTTTCAGATCTGGTAAAGACTCATCAGGAAGAAGAGGAGAATCCAGAAGATTTCGTACAAAGATTCAGAGCCAAAGCTTCGGACTATCGTAACAGGGAGATAAACGAATCACAATTGGTGGAGATTTGCATAGGAGGGATGGAGCCACGTCATCAAGAATTAATGGGGAGCTTCCAGCCCCGCGCCTTCCAACAACTCTATGCAATAGCCGGGCAATACGCTGAGATGGGAGATAACTCTGTCAACAGGGGACTGGGGACTGAAGGCCCGCACCATAAGGCCACCAACCCACCTCGGCGCATCCAGAGTTTCACCACCTACGAAAAACCAGTAAGTCAAGAGGCTAGTTTCTTAATAGAGAATTTATGTGAATTATTACACCTGACAAAACGTGAACCCTATCACAACCACAAACCCTAATTTTGTGTCTGCCTCAACCCAGATAGGGTCCACCTTATCCTATTCTCTCCTTGGGCGTGTCAAACCCCCTGGTGGGCTCCACCACGCCAACTCTCTCCCAAATCACGTCCCCCCTCTCTCATATGGTGGGGACCACCAATACCACTATCTCTCCTACTCCTTACACTCCTATCTCAAGCCGCACAGAAGCTTTCCTCTTTGGGCCCCGCACTGGAGAAACAAGGAGTACTGAAGACTCACCTAGCATCGTGGATCTCATGAAGACCCAACAAGATCTAGCCTTCAGTCAAAGCAATATGGTGAAAACCCAGGTGGAGTTGCTAACTTGCTTAAGGACTCAATCAGAAAAATTGGCGCCACCCACACCTCCAGGGATTTCACGTGCAGAAACCCCTGCCAATTTTAACAAAGCGGGTCCCTCTCAAATTCATGTTATCCCTGATGATCAGGATACTCATGTCCACACCACACGTGGACCAAATACAGGTTTGCAACATAACTTCGTCACTCGTGAAGATTTACAGAATCTTTTGCAGGCTCGGAACATGGAGAATTCAGATTTGTTTCATCGTCATCAACCTCCATATCCAATTAAAGTTCAGCGTGAATCTCTTCCTGAAGGGTATGTCACACCTTCATTCTCCATGTATAATGGTATTGGGAATGCCCGAGAACATATCTCTCGCTTCCTGGAATCATTAGGAATACATGAAAGAAACCAAGTTGTATGTCTCAAGGAATTCTCGAAATCTCTGACGGGCAAGGCATATACTTGGTATAATAACCTAGCTCCGAATAACATTCTCAGCTGGAGCCAGATGGTTAGTACTTTCCTCAAGAAATACTTCTTCGTGTCCGAGCAACTCACTCTCTCCGATTTGGGGAGGCTCTATCAGCGAAACAATGAACATCCAGATGATTACGTAACGAGGTTCAGAACTCGTTCAGTGGATTGCAATGATCCAAATGTGACAGAGGTACAGTTGGTGGAGCTTTGCATCAATGGAATGATGCCAGTATATCGCGCCTTGTTGGAGAATTTGGATATCGACAATTTCACCAAGCTCCATAAGTCCGCCAAGCGATCTGCCACTACTGCACCTGCACTACTAGAAAGGCCCAGGCCTTTAAAAGCCGAAGAAAGTCGTGGTGAAAACGCGTGCCAGCAAGCAACTTGTCAACAAGCAGTATAACTCTCTCCATTCGACTCATGCTGTCACTGAAGGTGTTAAGAGAAAGGCGCCTACTCCGGAGACTCCACAACTAAAACGTGCAGCTCCAGCCCAACCTCGAGCTCCGGCACGGGTCCCAGCTAATGCTCCTGCACCAAAGGCACCACGGCAACAGAGGGAATTCCCTAAGATCCCTGACTTCCCATGTACTATGGATGAAGTGATAGAGCTCCTGGAAGCATGGATTCAAGATGACGCTGTCAAATTACCTCCTGTGCGGAGAGAGCCTACGGCACAAGAAATGACTGATCCCAAGTATTGTCATTTTCATCGATTCGTCAATCATCCTACCAGCGAGTGTCATCGACTCAAGCAAATCTTCAACGAAAAGATCGAGCCAGGAGAGTTGAACTTGGGGACTGAGGGTGTACATAAGAATCCACTCCCTCAGCACCAACCTCAACGTCAACACCAACCTCAACGTCAGCATCAACCCAACATTTGGAATTTCACCATCTCCGGAGAATCCGTCAACCAAACTGCTAATTATTTACTAGAGAATTTATGCGAGCTCTTGCATTTTTCTAGGAGCCAGCAAAGAAACATTTTTGCTGCCCTCAGCTGGATTGCTAGCGGCAAAGAACTACCTATACCTGAAAAGGTTCAGCCAAAGCCTGGCGAAGTTACACCAGAGATGATGACAGGGGAGCGCGTTCCAATACCGATTATCTCTGCTCGTCTCGAAGGTACGAATTTTAAGAAAGTTCAAATTGATGCTGGTGTTATGGTTAATTTAATTCCAATCAAGACACTTCAAGCAATTGGGATTTCTCGACGGGATGTCATCTACTATCCCACGGTGACGAAAGATTCAAAAGGAAATCTCCAAGACGTATATGGTCATGTTACTTTGGATCTGAAGGTGGACTCTATTCGCACCAAAACCAAGTTTCATGTAATCAAAGAGGACGAGGGGTACGACATGATCTTAGGGCGTCCCTGGCTTCATGGGAAGAGATTTGTGCCTACAATCTCACCTGTAATCATCAAAGGCCAAGAGTTCATGTTCGACCAAGAAAGCTGCAACGTGGGAAAGCTAGAGTACCGCGTGGGGTCTGAAACTCTGGTGATATTCAAAGAGGTACGTGATAGTGATTTGAAGTA
>JAJJMA010021012.1:29502-39994 GCA_023529015.1 Papaver nudicaule | reverse complement strand
TGTAGTTGGTAAAATCCCCATAGTAGAGATTTTACCAATACACCCATACTTAATGACCATAAACACAACATAATAGATATATTTAGGGTAATGCACCATTAACAAGCTAAATAACACTTGAACACAGATATGAAACATAATCATGGATAGAGACAATAAACACATCATAAAGATCAGTAAACCATTACTCTCATGTATAGAATGTTATTAATAATATCCTTGCATCTCACCTTGCTAAGGAAATTCACTCTACAGCAATATCAAGATCTTACCACGAGATTGAGCTAAGGAGAGTTAGAGAAAGTCTCTTCCTCTCAGTAAATCAAACCCTAGCAATCACTTTTCCAACCCCCTTCTCTGTGGGCGCACACAACCTTATATAGGCGCTAGTTACATAGTGGGGAACAACTATTACATACAAAAGACCCCTGACATCATTTGTCCTCTTTCTAACATCTTCAATACCGCCGTCCTTCATTAGCACCTCAGCCCTTCCTTTGCATCTTCAGCGTCCTTCACTCGAGATTGGATAAGATTGATGACTCAAATTCCACTGAGTCAACAAGTCAACTCTGACAATCCGACCGTTCTGCTCAGCATTAAATGCTCAACCAACTTAATCAGCTTTTGTCGATAATATACCGCTATCACTTATGTCGCTGTGCCCAGTTTCTCTCAGCGCCATCTCCCTGTAAGTGTTAACCGCTGAAGCATACCGCTGTCATCATTCTTTACTCTTACGAATACCCCTTCTAATACAAATCTTCTCTTAAGCACCCCAAATTGGCTTAAGGCAGTTTCTACACTCACACATGTTGTTTAATCAATGATTTCATTTTACCTCTCAGTTCTCTTTGTCCCGATTAATTGGTTCTTCGAAATATTCCAGTGATATGAAGATTGCTTCCACTGTTCGAATTGTACCGCTACCTTGATGATCATATATTCTAGATAGTTGGCAAACTAATAAGGGTGCTGCTACATTTTGATTCACTGATGCATAATTTTTTAGAATATCACGGATAACGGGGTATGTATCATTGCTCGAACTAACCTATGAAGCATATATAAAAGTTTCGAGAGATGAATCAGTTAGTTTATAACGTAGCTTAACTGTTTCTGGAAATGACAAGCTAACGACGGATATAAATTTAGATCAGAAATCTTAAGGTTTTGGGTAAGATCTTTTTGTATCTTATTTTAGTAAGCATTATGAGAGTCCGAAAGGTCCATTGTAGGGATGGATAAATTTCTATGAATGCACATGAAGTCTAGCATTTAGCATCTTAGTTACAATTTACAAAACTGTTTTTCATTTTGTTTCTGAATAATATATTTTTTAATCTAATTTTCTTTTGAAAGATAATTGGTTCATTCAAGAGAAGAGTTGTAAAGTTTAGGCTATTAAATGTTTGAACACCCATTAGTTTAGACAATAATTTCAGGATCACTTAATGTTTGATACCCATTGGTTTAGACAGAAACTGTTCATTTTCTTGCGGACTTAATGCAAGTTTATATCGTAAGTTAACTGAAGTTTAGACTGTTATATAACTCTCAATTCGCTAATAAATCGAAACTGAATAAGTCGATTTAAACATTTCCAAGGGTTATGCGCATGTTTGTAATGATTTCTGGATAACGGAAAACAATTCGCTAACGCATGTTGGAAAACAATTGTTTGTTAAGTTCTCCATACAGTTTTGATCATAATTTATCTCAAGACATCACCTAATCCATCGTAGGGTCCGAATTCTCTTTAATAATTAGTAGGAGAGGATGATATATGGGACTTGGAGGTATGGCTTGGAGGCAAGGTAGAGGAGTGTCATTTTGCAACAGTCTTTTGCAACATCCTTTCGCGAAGTTAGGATTTCGCGAGGTCGCAAAGTTGAGATTGTTATGTATAGGGTTTAGCAGATTATTATATTATCTTTGTGTTGGCATGTTTTTCGTACTACAAATGATTTTATTTTAAACATTGTTTTACATAAAATTGTTTCTAGAAAGCTGGCCGACTTAGAGAGTTGCAACTCTCCTTTTGCATGGTTGTTTGGAGATTGGTATATTTCATATTGATTCTCAAAAGAAAAGAAAAATGGGTAGCGTAGGTATTATGTTGACCACTAAGAAGCCTCGACCCCTATGCTCCCTGAAAATTAGATATTTGACTTCATTTCCTCTTAGATTTTATGAATGGTAGTTTTATAAGGCTACATAGGAAATGCCAACCACCTCTCACAATGGTCAGTGCATCGTAGCCTCAAATTAAAAGAAAGAGATGGCTGTGGAAATAATGTTATTGATGGACCCCTTTTCTCGAAGTAAAAAATGATTATCAAAGTTCGGGCTTATGGCCTTGGTCGGGAAGGTAATGCCACCAGAATTCCCATTAGGAGAGGGTGCAACATAACCGGAAAAACATGTTGTAAGAGGAATTTATTAGACAACTACTGCATTGTGAGTGCACAAAGATTCTATGAGATTACTTCATTTCAGGCTTCAATCAAAAGCGGGATCAGGCTATCAACCTGAAGTGCGGGTTAGTGGCATGGAAGTTTCGAAGGGATGAGGTAGAGGCAGAAAAGGTTGGCCTCTAATATTTTTTACACTCTAGGTGATATGGTTCCGGGGTGAAATAAGCCGAAGGACAGTGACACACAAAAAAGCGATGGAGGCAGTTAAAAGTTATATTTTTCTCTGGATTGGCAACACCAATTGGTTTAGAACAAGGAGTTAATGGATCCTCACAAGGAGCGTATTTGTTTAACTTCCTGGCATCTTGGATTCATTTTCCATATACAGTAAAACCTTTATCTAAGAATTCAGGCACAAATTTGTATCTTTTGATCAACAATGACTGTTTACCTTTATCTAAGAATTCAGGCACAAATTTGTATCTTTTTAATCAACAATGACTGTTTGAAGAAAAATATACTGGTCCTTGCCAAAATAAATGTTGAAAATTTTAAACTAGGGTTTGACAAAGCCCAACCGCATCAACTAACAACTATCTTTTAAAAAAATGATACTGCTTTAGTTGTTTGTTGCAATTGATAATTAACTATGTTATTTATCTATTAAGATATTAGTTTTTTTTTTCTGGAGTAGGTTAGCTTCGTTCCAATACATGTTCTATTGAATCTGAATGACCGGGACGGGACAAAGTCATGCCACTCCAAATCAACATTGCGGTCCTACCAAGTGTATTTTTGCATATTAATAAGCCAAAAGAATAATGCAATAACCCATAATTTACAAATCATAGCTAAGCTGATAATTAAATAAACATTAATTTACAGATCAAATTCAGTTGGGGTAGACAATGTTCTCTTGGTTTCGGGTGCTTTTGTTTTTTCCCTAAAGTCCTCCCTTTTTTTACAAGGTGAATATGTAACTAGGACTTTCTATTTGTACATTTTAGGCAGCCACCTATAATGGATGGTGTGATGGGTTTCTTGCCCAAGTCTGTTACGGCGCCGTTGCGCATTACTATAACATATTCCTCTTTACAAGGAGTATATCTTTTCGTTTAAAATATGACATTTACCGTTTTACACTTTTACCACTTCCAAGTAACCAATTATTGTGTCGAATTCCAGCTGATTTGTGCATTGTTGAACATTTTTAACAACTTGATCTTTCTAGCACTAAGATTTCCAGTCACCAATCAGGGACTGTGGACACTAAAATTTCAAGTCACCAACCAAAGAGTCTCGAGTCCTTAAATTTTGGTGATGATGTTGTTACATCTATAAAGACAAATTTTATTCTTTTTATATTTAGGCTTTTTTTCTTTAATTATTAAAAGCATGGCACCAATTTAATTAGATAACCCCATATTTAATTTCTCATTTAATTATGGACTTAGATTGTCCAATAACTATCAAAAATAAACAATGTAGGATAAGAAACTAAATTGCGGCAATTTTAATTTATGTTGTGGTGTGATGAAGGGCGTCACATGCAAATTAACAATTTTCTATTGGATAAATAGTAATTGTTGCTTCAGTTGTCTGGACAAAAAAATTAACAATGTCAGATAAGAAATTAGATTGCGATAATTTTAAATTATGGTATGGCATGACGAAGGCGGTGATGGTAATTGTTGCTTCAGTTGTATGTTTGTATGTTACAATTGCTAATTAACTTTAATATTCATGTCCCAATATACCAGTCTAATTTTTTTTTTCCGAGTAAGTTAGCTTCATTCAAATTATGACATGTACAATCGAATCTGACCGGCCGGGGCGGGGCGAAGCCCCGCCACTCCCAATCAAAAATTACGTTCTCAGGTGCGCTCTTTCATATTAATCTACATGAAAAAAAAATAATGCATGGAATTGTAATTCACAAATCATATTCAATTGATAAAAAGATAGTCTGTTTGCATTAATTTAAGATTTCTATATTAATTAGAAATTTTTTGTATTGAAAAAAAAATTTATATTGAAAAGAATAGAGATGCAATGCATCTTGACGACAAATTAACAATGTCAAATAAGAAATTTAAATTATGGTGTGGTGAAACCCCGCCACCAGCATATTAACAATTATCTTTTCTTTTTCTTTTTTGAATGGAAAAATTAACAATTATGTATTGTAATTGTTGCTCCCGTTGTATTTTGTAATTGCTAATTATCTTTATTATTCATGTTTTAACATATCAAACCATTTTTTTCCTGAAGTTGATTAATTTCGTTCCAATTAAAGACATGTTGCATTGAATCTAAATATTCGAGGCGGGCGAAGTCCCGCCATTCTTATTCAACAATTACGATCCTACCAGGTGCGTAGCACGGGTTACCAACTAGAAATAAGAGGCCACTTTAAAATTTTAATCTAAGACTGCATAGCTTCCTAACAAATTTTACTTCCATAATCCAAATGCCAAATACAACCACTATGAGTCAACTTTGAAGAGTATTATTCTCCCTTTCCTTTTTCCAATCCACGTAATTTAAAGCACAAAGATTATGCAAGTAAGCCGTTCGGCTCTAGGAGAATGAAAACTTTATGCACATTTTGATGTAATTACGTTTCTTACTGCTTCTTTCTCATAATACGATAGGTATGTGGAATGCACTGAATTGAATTTAATAAGATACCCTATCCTGACATGTCAACTAATATGAATAAAACGATACAACAAACTGAAGTTTTTAGGAATTTGGGTTATTTAATTATGCTTTGCTTGGTAGCTTATCTCTTGCATTTCTTTGTAGGAGCTCATTTTGTGCTTAGTGAACATTTTCCTTTTTGACATTTAAACTTAGTATTTAATGGTATTAGTAGATAATTTATTTTTGAGGGTTATTAGTAGGTTATAAGATCGATGATTTATGAATTAGCTTTTAGATACAAGAAAAGATCAATGGTCTATTCATATACCTTTAGACTCAGAAAAGATCGCGACAAAAATCTGCAGACAATTGTAAGATGTTTTTTTGTGGATGAGTATAGTATGATGAACTTATGTTAAATGCTTTTTCGTGAATGTGTATGTTTTTTCTATGAGTATGCTTTAATGGTAATCTATATTTTTCAATATAATCGAGATGTTTTCTTTATAACTAAAAATAGGGGAGCCCCGCCACACTATAATAGGAACAATCACCTTACCCGGTGCGTAGCACGGGTTGCCGACTAGTTAAAGTTAATAACTTGTTAAGACTGGTGTCGACGTAAACTCAACGAAGTATTTGTGCAATTATTAAAAAAAAACCTAAGTATTTGTCTCGTATTTGTGCCCAACATACATGGAAGGCGAAAGTGTGTGGCCAAAGCACATGGGACCAAAAGAAACAAAAGCACGTAAGGTGAAACCATTCATAACCGTTCGTTCATAGGCATACATAACTATATAAGTACATTTTTTTTTATAGTTTTTGTCTGTTAGAGAGAAGTTTACAAAATAGAATCTACTAGACTATTCGTGTCCGTTGCGTGGGATCAAGAATGAAAATGAACTAAGAAGTACCCAACCATCCAGGAGAATCTTTTGGACCATGTCCCTCTTCATCCGTGTTTACAGAGCTTACTGAATAACTCGATGCATGTCTATAGAACTAAAATGAACCAAGAAGCAAGCATACGCACCCTATCATGGTCATGCCACTCCCCAATAAACTAGAAATATAAAATTTTTATACTTTATGCAGGAGATGACTTTTGCCCATTGAATTCTGTTTCACTTAAGCTCCGAGGCAAAAAAAAAAAAAAAAAGGTTCCAAGAAAATCAACCCTGTATTGAATTCAATTTTGCCTTGCATCATTGGGGCAGACTTTTTGGATTTGGGATAGACTTTTTTGAAGCTACTGAGTAGTGTTAATGGAGTTACCGACTATGTATTAACACTACTCGATAACTCGAAAAAAGTATGTCCTAAATCCAAAAAATCTGCCCAAAGACATCAGGCAATTTTGAAGCTGCAAAAGCAAACACTTTCTTCTTCTATATTTCCTCGTAACTGTAATTGATGCATCATGCTTTGCTTCGTGCACAAGGATTCCACATAGCAACTCAACTAGGATCATAAATGGGTCTCACTCTCCTGAGCATCATTTCTAGTCCGGATACCGGGTTGACGGGTTCATTCAAAGAGTATGCACATACACCTTATCAACTTGACCTTGTAGTTATCTGTTAAATTAAATTAGAGATACTCTTCCACTGTAGCGTGTGTGAATGTGAGAATAGGGTTACTTGGAAACTTATTTTTTGTTTTACTTTTGGAACGAACCTAAACCGCATATACTTCTGATCCAGATCCACTATTATTTCTTCGATACTTTTTAAAATCAACACGTATGCGTCCCTGTTTGCCAAAGTGGAAGAGTTCAACGAACATGGTGGATCAGACTCATCAGAGAATACAAACTCAACAAGAGAGTCATACACGGATCTTCAATGCTCCGACTCTGACCGACATGGTTGCCCCCACAGAACCCGGTCCCAACTCCCAACAGCAGCCGAACCCTCCGGTGTTTGCTAGAAAAAAATTTACAGCCAGAAACTTGATAACCAATCAAATCTCACCACCTACTCTCCCTAGGAAATACACTTTAATCAATAGCACCTTGCCAGATCATCATATCGTCCACATCATCAACTAAAGCATCCTACTGGGATCCTTTTTTATGTGGTTCATGAAAAAAAGCGGATCCCACCCTTTGAACAATAAATACAAATCTAACCGTTTAATCCATCGCTAGAGATGTTCTCTTATCCCTCTATCTCTCTGGTTTTTTCCAACAATCAAAAACTCCCAAAGAGGAAAGAAAATTTGGGAAAATCCCTAAAATTTGAAACCCTAATTCAACAATGAATTTCGGTATCGAAACTCGAGGTCCGGCGACGGCAGATACATCTGTGGTCACAGCAGAGAAGGCTTTATCTTTTATATCCAAAGGATGGAGAGAAGTGAGAGACTCAGCAGATGCAGATTTTAAGTTAATGAAAACAAGAGCGAATTCATTCAAGAATTTAGCTAATTCATTTGACAAAGAACTCGAGAATTTTATCAACTCTGCAACTACTTTCTCAGTTCCCGCCATCAAATCATCTTCGTCAGCTGCGTCGACAACTGAGATTGATTTCGTAAAGAAATTACAACCCAAGTTATCGGAGTTCCGTAGAGTTTATTCTTCACCTGATTTTAGTAAGAAAGTATTGGAGAAATGGAGCCCTAGAGCTAGAATTAAACTTGATTTGTCTGCTATAAGAAATGCTATGCTAGCTGAAGTTGGGGATACGGAAAAGATTGCGGAATTTGATGAAAAGGAAAGGTTATGGAGGGGGAGTAGGAATTTGAAATTAGATGAGTTTTGGTCAGAATGGAAAGGGGAAGAAGAAGGGAATCACAGCGAATGGCAACCTATAAAAGCCTTGAAAACTAGATTGAGGGAATTGGAACACAAGAGTTCTTCATCTGAGATTTTCGAGACTTTCAAGAATAGTGAGTTTGTGGAGAAAGTTAAGACAAGCTTGGTATGTTTTAAATTTTATTTTGCTTAGGTTTAATTGGAGTTTTTGATAGTTTTTATTTCAAATCCTTGCTTTTGTTTCATTCTAATTTGAAGTATTTCATGTAGATGTATAAAATTGTACGATTTTAGTCTCTGGGACATACATATATATAACTTTGATGCTGTATTTCAGTTTGTAAAATACAGGTAAACTACATTGAAGATGTAATTCGTTTTGTTACTCAGTCTAGCAGTGAAGTTGTTCTTTGTATGATGAGCTACCATGAGTAGGTTATGGTTTTTCTTATACAGCTTTTGGATCTTCAGAACCATTGTTTTAGGGTGATTAATTAACTCTTTAGATTCAGAATTTGGGCAGCCTACATCTTGGACTTCTGCTAGTTTCATCCTAAAAGTTATCCAGTCCATAAATGCATTTCGAGTGAATTGTAGTAAATCCTTGAATCTTGGGATAATCATTTTTACCACTTCCTAGCTTTTAAAGATATAGACTTGGTTTAATATGAATATGTTAATGTTTTAGTTTTAGTAGAGCTTATTTGCTTACTCTTTTACCTTTACATCTTGTAGAAAGCAATCTGCAAGGAGCCGCAAGATTCCAAGGTTGGTCTTTTAACCCCTTTTTTGTGTGTAATTTCTGTAGTAATTTTGTTGATTTTTCGAGTACCCCATGCTGTATTATCTTCACTTTGTTACAAGTGAAAGCTAAGCACTTCTACCATTAGATGCTGCCTCTTGATTTATATTCTTAAGTCACTCAACTTGTGCATAAGCTATTGACTCACCGTGGATGTTGCCTTCAAAAGTTCATCTTTATGATAATTCTACCATCCTCTAGTTTAATCCCTTATCTTCTAGTGCTAACCTAGTAAACCTTTAGTTGGTACAGTGGGATATAAGAGTGGTCGGTATACTTGTTTCATACCCTACATAGCGAGGCACTTTACCCTGATGAACATTTGCTAGTAGGCTGTGTTGTTATAAAAGATATGCAATTTTGGCTGTATTTAATTTTGAACTCCATCAATTGAAAATCAATTTATTATGCCAAAAAGAGTGGAAAGTCTGAGCAGTGTGATGGCTATGTAAGTTTAAGTTAGCATTCATGGCACCACAGTGACCACACAGTTAGAGACTGAAGCCACCCATTGGACACATACAACGTGCAGTTGATTAGGCCCGCAAGATACTTCACAACAGGTCACTAGTCAGCTTGGAGGAATACTTAATAAGACCTACCTAACGAGCACGATTGATATGTTATCTATTGTAAATTGATTTACATGTGCTACCAAGAATACAGTATGAAATTTGGTAAGTGGTATGTAGCTACAACACCTACTAAGCTGTTTGTTTCTCTGTTATAGGAAGTGCCACCGCTGGATGTACCAGAACTTTTGGCTTATTTGGTTAAGCAGTCGGGGCCCGTATTTGATCAACTTGGTTTTAAACAAGGTAACCAATAACCCCTTTAGTTAAACACATTTCATTTCATTGTGTGAAGTCTATTATTGCAGTTGGATCCATGTGCCTTGTAAGTTTTAACACCTACTTAGTTAAGTAACACATTTGTATGTCGTCTTGGGACCGTTAAGTGTTAAAGTTGACTACAGTTCCGATTTGAAATTTATGGAAGCGGTAGTTGTTTCCTAACATTGCTATGTATTTATCATTTCAATGTGTGAATATATTGCTAGTGCATTTCTCCTAATGAGTTTTGCCAACTGTTGCAGATATATGCCACAAGATAGTTGAAAAGTTCTGTAGCAAATATAGGAGCCAACTTCTTCTGCGTTCCTTATCATCAGATGATTCAGCCTTGATTGAAAATGAGAAATTTAACGATGAACTGGATCTAAGGATAGCCAGTGTCATACGTAGTACTGGACACTCTTACGAAGGTGGCCTGTGGAATGACTCTGCAAGGCCTGAATCGGCAAATGGGAAAAGGCATTTTGCAATAGTTACAACAGCCAGTCTTCCTTGGATGACTGGTACTGCTGTAAATCCTCTGTTTCGAGCAGCATACTTGGCAAATTCTGCTCAGCAAAATGTAACCCTGCTGGTACCATGGCTGTGCAAATCAGATCAAGAACTAGTTTATCCCAACAATCTCACTTTCAGTTCACCAGAAGAACAGGAAATTTATATACGAAACTGGCTGGAGGAAAGGGTCGGCTTCAAAGCAGATTTCAAAATCTCGTTCTACCCTGGGAAGGTAATTTTTAAATGGTTTACTTGAGTTGATACCGCCAATTATGCAACCTTTCTAGTTGTTTGTCTGACAAATGCCTTTTTTGGATCAGTTTTCTAAGGAAAGACGCAGTATTCTACCAGCTGGAGATACCTCACAGTTTATACCCTCCAAGGAAGCTGATATTGCTATACTGGAAGAGCCAGAACACCTTAATTGGTACCACCATGGTAGGCGTTGGACTGATAAATTTAACCATGTTGTTGGTGTTGTCCATACAAATTACCTGGAGTATATCAAGAGGGAGAA
>JAJJMA010021012.1:2287-24502 GCA_023529015.1 Papaver nudicaule | reverse complement strand
AAATAGATCTATTGCTGCAATTAGATCTATTGCTGTAAATAGATTTGGGTTTTTAATTTGTTCTTCAGTAAGATCCATAGATCCGTTGTAACTTTGTAAAATGTAAATAGCTGGTTTGTGTTTGCATGCAAGGTAAAATAGTTGTTCTTTCTATTTCTTTCCCTTTATTTGTGTGAATCTACTTGTGTGAATCTAAATGTGCTGTGGTTTTATATGTTTCTCTAGTCTGTGTCTTTGAGTGTTCTGTTAATACCAAAACCACAGAGTTCATATGAGTTCAGGTGGTTTTGGTATTAACAGAACTTTACTTGTGTATGTTTCTCTAGTCTGTGTCTTTGAGTGTTCTGTTAATACCAAAACCACAGAGTTCATATGAGTTCAGGTGGTTTTGGTATTAACAGAACTTTACTTGTGTATGTTTCTCTAGTCTGTGTCTTTTGATGTTCTGTTAATACCAAAACCACAGAGTTCATATGAGTTCAGGTGGTTTTGGTATTAACAGAGCTTTACTTGTGTATGTTTCTCTAGTCTGTGTCTTTTGATGTTCTGTTAATACCAAAACCACAGAGATCATATGAGTTCAGGTGGTTTTGGTATTAACAGAGCGTTACTTGTGTATGTTTCTCTAGTCTGTGTCTTTTGATGTTCTGTTAATACCAAAATCACAGAGTTCATATGAGTTCAGATGGTTTTGGTATTAACAGAGATTTACTTGTGTATGTTTCTCTAGTCTGTGTCTTTTGATGTTCTGTTAATACCAAAACCACAGAGTTCATATGAGTTCAGGTGGTTTTGGTATTAACAAAACTTTACTTGTGGTTTTATTTGTGTAAATCATAGAAAGTGTTTGATTCCTTGGAGATTTAGCTGAGCTTGAGTTGGTGATTCACTCTCTTATGTGTGAATTGATAGTTATTCAGTGTTATGGAATGACCAACTTACACATAGGAGAGTGAATGTACCCACATATGTTGCTATTGCTCCTGAATCATATGACTTCCCTAGCTTTGTGTAGCCTCTAGTAACTCAGACATGCTTTGTGTAGCCTCTAGTAACTCAGATAGCTTTGTAAGCAATTTGTATAAGGAACTCAGAAGTCATTTACCTCTCTTATGCTTATTGTGTTGTTCTCTTAGCTTATTGTTTCAGATAGCTAGTTTGTTTGTTTGTATGTTTAGATGGCTTCAAGAAACAAAGGACCGTCTATTCCTGTTGAAGTTTCTTCTGATGAAGATAATGCTATACCAGAAGCCGTTGAGAGCATAGCCACAGCAACAGTTACAGCTACACCATCATCTCAGCTTGAAGTTGCAAAGCCTGCCAAAGCTTCCACCCGGAAGAAATCAACTATTTGGGATCATTTTGTCCAGCGGCTAGATCTTAAGCCTCCAAAAGTTGAATGCAAGTATTGTAAGAGAAAGTGGGCATGGGGTGCAGATGCTAAAGGGGGTTCTAACTCTCATGGAACAACAAACCTGAACCACCATATCAAGAAAAGGAAGTGTCCTAACTACACTCCAGCTGGACAACAGAAGTTAACCTATCAAGTAAGTGAGGATGGTGAAACTCATTCTGTTGTCAATCACTCATTTGATCAAGAAGCATGCAGAGCTTCCCTTGCCAGAATGATCATCAAAGATGAATTACCATTTATGCATGTACAAGGTGAAGGGTTCTTAGAATATAGTAAACAACTAGAACCTAGGTTTGTAGTTCCTTCTCGTTTTACTGTAGGTAGAGATTGCTTTAAGTTGTATTTGAGTGAGTATAAGAAGTTGAAGGCAGATTTTAAGAAGTATGGCAGACGTTTCTGTCTCACCACTGATACTTGGACTGCAGTTACAAATGTGAGCTACATGGTTTTGACAGGGCACTATATTGATGAGAATTGGGTGTTGAAGAAAAGGATATTGAATTTTGTACCTGTCACAGATCATACTGGCTTAGAATTAGGCAAAACAGTTGCAGCTTGTCTAGTACAGTGGGGGATTGAAAGGGTATTCACATTCACAGTTGATAATGTGAATTTTAATAATGAGACTGTGGAGCATTTACAGAAGAGAGTTGTGGGTTGGAAGGCTGCTATTTTGGGAGGAGAGCATATGCATCTTAGATGTTCAGCTCATATCCTTGCCTTAGTGGTGAAAGATGGCATGGAGTTGTATAATGCAAATATTTCTAGGATAAGGGAGGCTGTCAAGTTTGTTAGAGGGTCAGGAGAAAGACTAAAGAAGTTCAAAGAATGTGCTGATCAAAGGAAGATCAAAATCACAAAGTTTCTTAGCTTGGATTGTGAGACTAGGTGGAATTCTACATATCATATGTTGTCTGCAGCTGAAAGATATGAGGAGGCATTCTAC
Organism: Papaver nudicaule; assembly: GCA_023529015.1. NCBI lineage: Eukaryota > Viridiplantae > Streptophyta > Magnoliopsida > Ranunculales > Papaveraceae > Papaver > Papaver nudicaule. Next base: position 22,142 of record JAJJMA010021012.1, on the reverse strand, counting down.
CATTTTGAAGAATCAGGGTATGCTGACAAGTTTCTTGCTCCTCCTAAACCACCAAGCAAAGGCAAAGGAAGAACAACAACACCAGCAGTACCAGCAGAACCAGCAATTCCTAAGGTATGGCCTATTGCTTCTGATTGGGAAATTGCTAGAGCATTTGTTGGTTTGCTTAGAAAGTTTTATGATCCAACATTGAAATTTTATGGAAGTTTATATGTTACTTCTAATTTGTTCCTTGATGAAATAATTGGTATTAATGGTATATTGCAACAATGGGTTAGAATTGATAGTATTTTGTTGGCTGACATGGCTGATTGGATGGTGCTTAAGTATGAGAAGTATTGGGCAGTGGAGAAAATCAACAAAATGTTATATATGTTGCTGTAGTCTTTGACCCAAGACGCAAGGAGGCTTATCTTAGATGGGCATTGAAAGAGTTGCTGAAAGGGAATCCTATTACAGCTGACAAAGAGTTGCATGAGATGATGATTACTGTTCGGGGTATTCTAACTTCTTTGTTTGATGAGTATGCAGCATTATACAAAGGGGATTCCACAATTTCAAGACCTTCAGCTTCAACTTCAGATTGTCTTCCTTCTGTCTCACAAGAACCTAATGATCCAATCAAAAGGTTTGTTGAGTCTGAAAAGCAACAAGAAACAGAAGAGGGAAAAACAGAGCTTGATGTTTATTTGGCTGATAAACGAGAGGACTTCAATGCAGATTTTGATATTCTGAATTGGTGGAAGGTTAACTCTTCCAGGTACAAGATCTTGTCCATGATTGCTCGAGATGTGCTTGCTATGCAAGTATCAACAGTTGCATCAGAATCAGCTTTCTCCACTGGTGGTCGTGTTCTTAATGAGTTCAGAAGTTCCCTGCTGCCGAAAACAGTGCAAGCACTGATCTGTGGTCAAAATTGGCTGAAAGACAAACCAACAGTTGATCTTGAGGAGCTGTTACAGGGGATTGAACAAATCGATGAAGGTAATTCTCAACACCTTGCTTCTGTCAGTTCTGAATCTGTTTGTGTGATTAAAGATTATAGTCTGACTCTTGGGTGTTTCTCTGTTTTGCAGATGCTGCAGATATCTTGGGGTAAATTCCAGACATATGCATTGTGGAATGAATGACTTGACTCTTGGGTATTTCTCTGTTTTCCATGTTACTCAGCATTGCTGCCAAAGACTATTGTTTTTGTTTCTGACTTATGTTATTTGTAGTACTCTTATTTGTAGTTTTCTGTTTTTTTTTTTTATGTTTTTTTTTCCTGAAAACCGCGGATAAACCGCACCCAATCCGCAATATCCGCAAATCCGCGGATCACAAATCCGCGGGTGATGGGTGCGGACACGGTTCCAATTCCTAATTCGCACCATTTGACGGATTGGGTGCGGATGACCCCTAATCCGCATCCGTGCATCCGTTGCTCACCCCTAGTGGACAGGGAAAATGCAAAAAAACTTTAGGCACTTTACTTTTTAATTGGGAAATGGGCTTGGGAGCCAGCCCAGCAGGGTAGGCATACCCTTGCCTTAAGCTCCCTCCGCCCCTGCACTTCACCGTATTGACTCCCAGTGAAATGGTTTGACTGTCACAAAATCAGTTAAATCATTAAAAAGACTAAAATGTTCCTAATTTACTGACTTGACTTTACTACTATAACCGGAAGGTAAAAACGTAATATGGAAATTCTGGGATTTCCCCCCTACCAAAAACATTTTGGAATGAATTTGTAACAAAAACATTTGTAAAAAAATGATTTTATTTTAGGTCTGCTTCTAGAAGCTTTTTAGCAGCAGTTGTGGATGCACCCAATTGTATTTAACTAATTATCTATTTTAACCTTGTCATTTTGATGGAATGACAAATTTTATCCCACACATATTATTATATTTTCAATTTCATATTTTCTTTACTTTTTGTTTCTGAAATAAAATAATTATTATTTATATTTATATTTAATTATTTTGGAATTAAAAATATAATCTGTTAATATACGTCATGCTGTTTTAGTTTCACAACACAATAAAGCACATCATAGCACAACAAAAAACCACTATAAAACTCACACAATACCAAACTAACCTTAGTATTGTTCTTAATATTCATACAAAATTCAATCAGGATTCGGGAATCAAATTGCTCATGACCATAATCCTCTTGATCAATTGTTTTACGAACTTACTCCCGCTTGATTCTTCAAGCGCCCATAGATTTTATTAGGCACGGACAGGGTAATATTGATAATTTGATGGCCATTACCCGCCCATGGCCCATGGAAATATTCGGCCAGGCCAGGCCGGACCTGTTGCGCCACGAACTACATAATAAATATGGAATAAATTTAATTTATTCTCTTCACATTCATAATGTTATTTAGTTAAGAATAATATTTGTATCTGAAAATGAAGAAAAAAACCATGTATAAATACAATATTAGGGGTACAAATTCGGATTAAAAATCATCACTGGAAAAATAGAATGTTTCCCAAATCTTGTTGATAAAGTTCAAACAAAGCTCTCAGTTTGGAGAAGTAAAACTGTATCACAAGCTGGTAACACATAAATGATAAAAAAAAGTTACCAGTACCATTTTGGCTTATTCCATGAGTTGTCTGGAAATTCCGGTGGACGTAATTGAGAAGATTGATTCATTGCAACGATGTTTTTGGTTGGGTTTTGACATCTTGGAGTAAACTGTACAAGCATAAAGATGTTGGAGGTCTTGGATTTGAAGATTTAAAATAAAGCTCTTCTCCTAAGAGCTACCTAGAGAATTTGTATTCATTCTGATAAAATTTGGGTGAAGGCAATTCAAGCTAAAAATTTTCCATGTACTAGTATGCTTCATGCTAGTAAAAATGAAGATTTTTTTATGGGCTTGGAAGGGGTTGCAGAAAAATATAAAATTTATCAAAGACAACATCTTATGGAGAATGGGTAAAGGGAATAAAATTAAAATTTGGTTGGATGTCAGAGTTATATAATTATACAGTCCTACTCAACCGATAACAACTCCCGAGGATTATGCAAATGTGTTTTGGGGAGTGATTTAAAAGATGCGCATATGGAGTGGAGTATGCAGCTTATAAATTAATCATCTGTTTGATGCTGATACTGCCAGGCTCATTTTAAAAATAGAATTCTTCTCGATTCAGAAGACATAATGATTTGGAAACTTACTAGACATGGTACAATAAACTTCATGAGATAAATATGGGTAATATACATGTATCTACTGAAATTCGAGGTACCGATGTCAAGTGGAAGGAGATCTGGGAAGTCATAACCGGGCCAAGGGTGAAACACTTCTATTGGAAATGTTTGACTAATATTCTTCCAACGAAGGAAAGGTTGTCTATGACGTGTGGATATATAAATCAGTTATGCCCACTCTATAACCAGTTTACAGAAAACACCTAGCCTGTGTTATTCAACTGTCCATTTTCTAGAGTGTGTGGATGGAGATTGTGGGTGCCATATTTCATATGTATCCTAAAGACTAGCGCAACACTCTTAGGGCATAAGAGATGCAGCGGAGGGGGTGTCCTCCGCTGCCCATAGAATAAGTAGGCAGGGAGATTAGCCTCTACCCTCTACACATGTGTAACCCGTCCGCATACCAGGTCTTTGCCTATCCGCACATCGGAAGGGGGGAGGTATTACCGACATAGTGTGAACAGGTATTGTCTAGCTAAGCACTACTGGATCACTGAGGGGAGTGTCCTCAGTGATCCCTATATATACGAGATCCCTCACCCTTAAAAGGGGATCGACAACCATTCATATCAATAAGAGAGAAAGTACTATCCATATTATCTTCCATCACTTGTGTTCTAGTTACTTGGTATGTTGTATGGTATTTCCAGCAACTACATTTTGGCGTCGACACAAGGGGCGACGAATTTCGCTAGACCAAAAGTCACGTTAGTGGTCGTAGAAAGTGAGGGTGAGAGCTGTTCCATAGAGTATAGAGAAATCTTCTAAGCTATATGGAAACCCAGTAGCTCACCAAAATATTGAGAGAGTTACTGTGTGATCACAAAAAAGGTGATGGTGAGAGCTGTTTCATGGAGTACAGATCAAAATCTATTAAGCTTCGTGAAAACCCAGTAGCTCACCAACAAAGAGAGAACTAGATTCAAAAGGATAGAAATAGGAAACAAGCAAACGATAGAAGAGAAAGAAAATATACAAGAAGCCTAAGATGAAGAAGATAAGAGGACAGGTAGCATATAAGAGGATCAGAAATCCGGCAGAAAGAAGAGAAGAAGCACCAAAGGAGGGATCTGGATCAGAGTTAGAAGAAGAAATCATGCGCCATCAGAAGTCGTTGAGAAGCCCAGATTCATACGTTCTAATACTAGCAATGGAAAAAACATCTCAGCTAGAAGTAACAGTGTAAAAACAAGGGATGATGTTGGAGCGATTAGATTCAGCATCGCAACGTCAGGAAGAATGTAGCCGTGCAATCAAGGAAGAAGAGCAACAGACATCGGAAATCCTCCCGGACAGACAACCACATAAACTGTCAAGATACATCTCAACCATACCCAGAACACACCCAGGGGAACCGCTAGCATAATTTCGTAGCCGTTGGCACCTCTTTTCAAATGTCGCAGCACTCATCATAAAACCCCTCCAAATCCCACGAAACCGAGAGTATACCCGTTAACGGTTCTTCATATACTGTTCGCAGAAATCAGTGATACGCACCCCATACCCCCACCCCAATCAGCGGAAACACTGAAGCACTGACAGGCACCGGGATTGATCTACTGCGCATTTCACCACAATTCTGGCCATACAACAGACGAATGCCGACATCCGAAGAACTTGGTGCGGAACTTGATCGACGAAGGAGAACTACAACAGTCCGTACACCATGAAGAAGAAGCAACTGTGAATATGATCTTGGACGGAAGCGAGAGGCTAGTGGATCTATCAGAAGAAGTTCTACAAAGATTACGAAGAAGGGCGGAGTAGTAGCGAATAAGATACGAAGAAATGGGGTTACTAGCGGAGGAAGACAAACCGACAACGAATCTAATATTTTAGGGAAGCAGTTACAGTGAAGTCAGCTACCCGCACTTTGATCTATTAGTCCTTACCCTGGAAATTGAGGGATGGGAAACAAAACGCGTGTTAATCAATGCGGCAATTTCGGTCGACATACTTTTCTACAACACCCTATTGCGGATGAAAATCAATAGCCTCCACCTAGAACAACCGCAAGATGACGTATTCAGTTTCGATGGAAAAAAAACCCAGAGCCATTGGGACTAATCACGCTAGACGTCAAAGCGGGTCCAGTCACAATACCTAATCAGTTCACAGTCATTCATTCAAGTTCAACCTACACCGCAATCTTAAGAAGAAAATGGATCCACCGTATGAAGGCAGTACCCTCAACATTCCACCAAACCCTACAATTTTCAACACCAGAATGAGCAGTGGAGCTGAAAGGAGATCAGAATATAGCACATACATGCAATCAGGAGCATAGTAGGAATTGCGCTCTATTCGCAAGAACACCAAACATAGATCCAGAGGAGTCAATACAACGAGTAGGAAGAAAAGAGGATCTACAGGAAGATGTGAAAGCTGAAGACATCACCAAATAAAGTTAGCGGGTGCGGAAAAGCGCCCACCAACAATCACCACTTCCGAAGAAACAAGATCATCAATGTGGGAACGAGCGGAGAACCAGACTACTGCAGATAGGAGCGTCATTAAGCAGCGCAATGAAGAAGGACCTACGGAAACTACTACAACAAAACGCAGATCTATTCGCATGGAACGCGCAAAAGAAATGCCGGGAATAAAGCCAAAAGTCGCCTGCCACAGGTTAGAAGTCAGGCCGGATGCAAAGCCAATAAAGCAGGGAAGAAGAAGAATAGCAAGACACTTTAAGAAACCAGTGGAAGAACAAATCAAGAAATGAGAGAAAGAAGGAGTCATCAGAGAGGTCCGCTATCCGGAGTGGGTAGCGATATGGTTATTGTACCAAAGAAGAATGGAAAGCTCCGCATCTGCGTCGACTATACAGATCTCAATAAAGCCTTTCCTAAATACATCTATCCTTTACCAGACATCACCCAGTTAGTAGATGGAATTGTAGGGTACGAAATGTTATCTCTCATGGATGATTACTCCGGATACAAACAGATACCGAAGCACGAAGAAGACGAAGAGAGACAACATTTTTTGGGCCACAGGGACTGAATTGCTTCAAAGTCATGCCCTTTGGTCTAAAAAACGCAGGAGCAAGATATTAACGCATGGTGGATACAATTTTCGCGGAATGGATCAGAACAATCCCGGAAGTCTACGTGGATGATATGTTAGTAAAAAGCAAGGAGGAGCGCAACCACATTGAAGATTTGAAGACCATATTCCGAGAAATGAGAAAATACGACATGAGGTTAAACCCAGAAAAGTGCACATTTAAAATCAGGGAAGGAATTTTTTTAGGGCATATAGTAACCAAAGAAGGAATACAAGCCGATCCAGAGAAAGTGCGTGCAATATGTAGCTTCCGAAGGCGAAGAAAGACGTTCAGTAGCTCAGCGGAAGATTAACAGCGCTAAACATGTTTATAGCAAGATTCTCGGACAAGTGCAAACCATTTTTCGAGATTTTGCGGAAGAATGCAACGTTCGATTGGAGCGAAGAATGTGGAGAAACATTTCAGCAGATCAAGGAATACCTCACCAAGACGCGAGTACTACAGACAACAGCAGTAGGGAACAACTGAGCCTAATCCTGGCATCAATAGAAGAATCAGTAGCAGTAGTCCTCGTACGAGAACGAGAGGGAAGATTACATCCAATCTACTTCCTCAACAAAACATTATCAGCAACAGAGAAGAACTATACAGCACTGGAAAAGGCGTTATACACACTGGTGCACGCAGCGCAAAAATTGGAAACATATTTTCATGGGAGATGGATCAAAGTTTTCACATCACACCCAATAAGAGCACTACTGGATAAAAGAGAGAAGATGGGAAGAACAGCAAAATGGAGCGCTATCTTAGGGAAGCACAACATCAAGATCTTACCATGAAATACAGCCGGCGCACAGGTTTTTGCAGATTTCCTGGCAGATTTCCCAGAAGAAGCTCCGCGCGACGAAGAAGATTCAACAGAAGAACATCAAGATCCACTGGAGATAAAAGAAGAGAGTGAAGAAACATAAACATCGACCCTACTGATCCAAGCAACAACACAAGGTGGGAGATATTAGCAGACGGAGCACACAATGGGAGTGGAACAACAATAAGAATAATGGTCATTTCGCCAGAAGGGCGAATGACCCCGCATCTATACAGGATATGCTTCAAGGCAGCAACAAACAACATTGCGGAATACGAGGCGGTGTAACATGCAGTTAGGATTGCAGAGGAAATGACATTAGAAGATGTGCTTATCACCAGCGACTCGCAATTAGTAATACGACAACTGGGTCAGACATACAGAATAAAAAGCGGTAACTTGGGTCAGTATATGAAGCTCATAGAAAAGGGAGTGCAGTCATTCAATAAAGTAGTATTCAGGCATGCACGAAGAACAAATAATAGATACGCGGATGCGTTGGCCTTATCGGATCAATGATCACCGATCTAGAAGTTCAGAGTCTACCAGTCGGGGGGATAATGGAGCCCTCCATAGCAACAGAAGATGAAGTGATGCACGTGGCAGCCACAGAAGAAGAAGCCAAAGAAAAGGATTGGAGAACAAACATCATGGAGTATCTACGAAGCGGAGGACTACCAGTGGAAAGAAAATATGCAAGCAAGGTCAGAGCAAGAGCAGCGAGATACGAGTTAAGGGACAGGGCCTTGTACAAAAGTTCATTTATGGGGCCACGTCTTACGGTGCCTATCCATAAAAGAAGCTCTCAGCATATTGAAGACAATCCACGCGGGAGATTGAGGCAACCACTCGGGGAAAAAATCATTAGCAAACAAGGCAAGACAACAAGGAAATTTTTGTCCATACATGCATATGGACGCAACACAATTAGCACAGAAATGTGAAGCATGCCAGAAATACGCTCTGAAGAATCACGCACCAGCGGAAGAGTTAAGCGCAATACTGAGCCCTTGGACCTTTGCCATGTGAAGAATAGATATAGTAGGTCCGCTGAAGACAGGAACATGGAATAAAAGATTCCTAGTGGTAGGAACAGACTACTTCAGTGGATAGAAGCGGTACCATTAGCAAGGATTAGAGATGTAGATATCTTCAAGTTCATCTGGGATAATACCATCTGTAGATTCAACGTGCCAGCGGTCGTTGTATCAGACAACAGGAAGAAGTTAGAAGGAAAGCGGATAGATTTGCTGGCGAACACATACAAGATCAAGAAGCTCAAGTCTACACCGATCTACCCCCAGTGCAACGGCAAGTGGAGGCATTAAACAAGACGATAATGTCAAACTTGAACAAAAAACTTGGAGTTGGAAGGGGGCAGTTGGGTAGATCTGCTGCCTATCGTGTTATGGCCGTATAGAACGACAAAGAGAGAAGCCACAGGGGAATCACCATTTGCGCTGGCATTCGAAATAGATGCAGTCTTACCAACGAAGGTAATACTATCAACAACAAAGTCCGAAGCTTGGAATAGAAACCTAAACGCGGGGCTTATCATGGAGAAGCTGGAAGATCTATAGGAAAAGAGAATCGTAGCAGCTCAACACATGGTCAACTATCAGCAGCGGCTGAGAAAGGAGTACAATAAACAGGTCATCAAGAGGACGTTCGAAGAAGGTGATATAGTACTACGCTTATTACCACCGTATATGAAAGACGCGGCGCAGGGAAAGCTGAACAAAACATGGGATGGGCCCTTCATCATCAGCAGAATAGCAGGTACGGGATCCTATTATATACATAATTCCGAAGAGGAGTCGTTAACACGCCCATGGAATGAAATCCATTTGAAAAAAAATTATCACTAATATTTCCTTAATATTTCAAAGAAAATTTTTATCAGTAATTTTTTATCTCGAAAGAGTAGATATAAAATCAATAATAATCAATAATGTCGAAGAAAAAGACTGGCTCTGAAGGCTCCCTATCGCAATATGGGAGACTAGACAGTATAAACCAGATTAATAAGCCCACGGTCGTGTGACAAAATGGATAGATATTACGATTGTCTTCTGAAAGTCACAATGTAGGAGAGGGATACCCCTCCGGACGTGAACGGGGAAGGATAAATACCAATCACTAAGTGGAGAAAAAGGTCGCAAGATCGACTATTCTCTCTATCAATGGGTAGTGCCTACCTAGAGATAAGGACAACATGATAATCAACGGATCAGGACAATAAGTGACGATTATGTCTGTCTGATTCGGATATGATAATAAGTGACGTAATGGTCTGCCTAATGCGGTGAAGAAAAAAAAGAAAAAAAAAAAGGTAAGTTCATTCCTCCAAACACTCAGAATATTACATATGGTAGCATGGTTGTCTTTCATTTACAGAAATAGTCAGTGAAGACGTAACAACCGATCATAGCGGCGGAGAAGGCGGGTCAGAAAATCAACCCTTTCAGCAGCAGCAAGACGAGAAGATTCCCTGCGTCAGAAACTTCATTAGCAGTACGAGCACCGGCCCAAGCAAGAGATATGGAGCTATTACCAGCTAAATCCTTCAATGAAGTTTGGCGATAAGCAGCACCAATGGCAAGCCTGGCAATCTTACATCGACGACGAGCATTCTCTTCCCGATGGCAAGCACGGTCTAGCGCAGCAGCAGAAGTCCGCAGTTCAGAGATAACCTTCAACCTTTCAGCACAAAGATAGGAATAATCAGAAGCAGGCAAGCTGGGAGTAGCGGCAAAGGCAAAAGCAGGATTCGAAGGAGAAAATGACGACGACAGCCTAAGCTCAGTATCTACAAAGGAAGCAGTAACAACAGAGTGGCATCAACAACGACACCAACAGATTTTTGAATTTCTTACTCCAAGAGTGTCGTTCATACTTGATAAGACCGTCTAAAGGAAGAAACAAAAGCAAGGATTAAAGGTTGATTCAATTCAATTAAAAAAAAAAAAAACCCAGAAGAAGCGTAGTTACGCATAGCAAAAGAAACACTTACCAGAAGCCATAACAACAAAACAAAACAGAAGAAAAAGAGAAGCATTGAAGTATTTATAGAAATACCTCGAGAGATGAGAAAAGTTCACTCACTTGACTCATATAGTTGGACTCTAAGGGCAGCGTACTTACGAAATAGAATTACGCTAGCGCGGTTCAGCAACAAAAGGGAAGAAGAAGAAAGATATGCACCAACGCACATCGAAGTCATCCGCAGCAACCGATTAAGGAACAGGAAAATACCGGAAGTCAGAAGTACCCGAAGCAACACCAGAAGTTCAACACAACCTCCGCCAACCAGCCATCCACATTCTAAGGGCATATGAGATGCAGCGGAGGGGGTGTCCTCCGCTTCCCACAGAATAAGTAGGCGGGGAGATTAGCCTCCAACCTCTACACATGTATAACCCGTCAGCATATCAGGTCTCTGCCTATCCGCACAACGGAAGGGGGGTGGTATAACCGACATAGTATGAACATGTATTGTCTAGCTAAGTACTACTGGATCACTGAGGGAGTGTCCTCAGTGATCTCTATATATACGAGACCCCTCATCCTTTGAAGGGGATCGACAACCATTCATATCAATAAGAGAGAGAGAGAGAGAGTACTATCCATATTATCTTCCATCACTTGTGTTCTAGTTACTTGGGTGTGTTGTATGGTGTTGGTGATATTCTCAAGGAATGGTTGTTAAATGATAAAAGTGGGACTCAACAGGGATGTTGTCTTAATTTGGCTATGGTGGTGGCTTGGAGTATTTGTAATGAAAGATCTGAAGTACTCCATCAGAAAACAAAACTTGATCCTAAAAAGACTAAGAGAGCACTTAAATTTACCACCTATTTAGACAAGCTAGGAAAACCCTCAGAACTGCATATGAATGATAATATTCATAATACTGTCATACATCGGAAGCCACCATTGCATCCATTTTCACTATCAACTGTGATGCATCATTTGATCTTAATACTGGTCTAACATGCATTGGATTGATATTACGTGATTATGCATGTAAATGGTGGGGTTGTTGTACACAATATGGTATCCTAGCGCCCTAAACTCAGAACAAGCGGAATGTCTCGCATTTTTTTAAAACAACCAATCTATGTAAAAAGTTCCAGCTTACTCATGCAAACATGGAAACTAATCTCAAAAACATACCCGGCTATGTCAATGACTCTTCAACATCTATTGCTTGGGAAGATGAAGTCATCCTGCTTGATGCTATTAATTTGTTAAAATCTGTCAATAATTGGCAGTGTAGTTTCGTTCCAAGATTATGTAATAAGTCTGTTGATAAACTAGCTAAATACAGTAGAAGGTTTAGTGTGTCTCGGATATTGCTTGGCGAGTCACCTGGCATTATCGAGAGTCAATTGTTGCTAGGTACAATCTTAACAATTTAAGTTATAAAATTCAACTTTTACGATTTAGAAAAAAAAAAAAAAAATCCAAATTATCATCAAGCATACATTGTTGCCCAATTATGAAATTGTGAGAGAATAACCTTGTGGGCAGATCCTCCCACTAGTTTAAAATTTTAAATAGTCTCTGATCTCTAAATTCCTTATTATAATTAGTTAGCTTCTAATCATAAACAACTACAACACATGAATAATAATTCACTTCATTAAAGAGAAGACTAATCGTTTTATTATGGAAAATGATAGGAACTAAATTAGAAGAGTAGTATTCAAGAACAAGAGGTCAAACAAGAAAAGAGAAAGAGATATTAATGGAAGACAGTGAGATCAAAAGCTTTGTTAAGGTATGGATTACAATATTTTCATCATTGACTTACTGTTATCTGGTATCCAAAACCATTCCTAAAGGATTCTTAAAACTATTTTCAGTACTTCCAGTGATTTCAATCTTTCTCTACTTACCACTATATCTATCTTCCCCTCATTTAGGTGGTAACACTGCTTTCTTCATAGCTTGGCTTGCTAATTTCAAGCTTCTTCTTTTATCATTTGACCGTGGCCCTTTGTACTCGAATCCATCTTTATCCTTCATAAATTTCATCTCCATAGCTTGTTTTCCCATCAAAATCAAACAAAAAAACCCACAAACAATCAACACTAAATCGTCACTGACTTATCTAAATTATGCTATAAAAGTTATATTAGTAGCTTTATTGTTATGTGTATATGACTACAAACAATATTTACACCCAAATTTCATTTTATTTCTCTATTGTTTTCATATGTATTTTATGTTAGAAATCACACTAGTCATAGTTGCAGAAATGGTTCAATTTTTACTAGGCTTAGAATTAGAGCCACAATTTAATGAGCCTTACTTGTCAACTTCATTACAAGATTTTTGGGGAAATAGATGGAATCTAATGGTTACAGGTATTCTTCGTTCGACCATATACGAACCGATACGCCCAATTTGTACACGTATTGTTGGTAAGAGGATGGGTCTAGCTGTTGCCATACTTGTTACTTTTCTTGTGTCAGGGATTATGCATGAGCTGATGTTCTTTTATCATAGCCGTACATGGCCTACTTGGGAGGTCATGTGGTTTTTTGCACTACATGGGCTATGCTTGGTTGCAGAGATAGCTCTGAAGAAGTCTTTGAGTGATAAATTGCAGCTGCACCCGTTGGTCTCGAGACCTATGGTAGTTGGATTCGTGATGGCTACTGGTTTATGGTTGTTTTGGCCTCAATTGTTGAAATCTGGTGTTGACGAAAGAGCTATCAAGGAGTATGTTGTTCTTGGGGAGTTTGCTAAGGCTTTGGTCAAGGACACTTGGGTTTCTGTCACTGGCGGTGGAAGAGGAATTGATTTGTAATTGCCTACCTAGGAGAGCTCTGTCATGTCTCTAATTTGAACTTGTTTTAATCAGCCATGTTGTTTTGCAAAATATGTTCGCTCCGAGTTTTTTTTTTATCAAATTGTTTTCTTTTTTGCCATACAGATACAATCAAATGAGAACAATTGATCTCAAAAAACACTTCTGAACCATTAGGCCGGTTCCAATGGAACCCTCCAAAAGCAACCGTTTGCAATCCAACGTGGCCTAGCAAAACATTTTTTGGGCAGTGGGTGTCGATGAGCGTCGATCGATACAAATTGTATCGATGTTGACACTATTTTCATCGACAGATGAAATTTGTGTCGTCGATACAATTTGTATCGATGTCGACACTATTTCCACATTTGTCGACACTATTTCTATCGACTATAAATTGGGCGTTGAAGAGACTATGGAACTCATTCTCTTCGCTCTTCGCTCTTCTTCTTCTGCCATTTTTTCTTATTTATCTTATTTAGTCGATCATGAAGCGTATCACAAAATCAGTAAAGAAAGCGATTGGGAACAAAATAGACAGGAAAGCACATCGAGGAAAAATAAACAAGTTCAAGAAGATGTTGTTGATCTCGAAGAGCACATCGAGCAGCCCACAGGTATGTGCTGGACTCAAGATAAAGATTACGAGTGGGCAAATGTCAGAAAACTATGCAGTATTAGTATTATACCGGGGCATTAATCAAGGAATGATAAGACGTAACCTGGAGAGGCGGTAAGACCGTAACCTATTTGGCTCTGGATTTCCTCATGATCCTAATCAAGGATCCGAGTTGTAGTTTGCCGACATGTTAGGTTTCTTTTTATGTAGTGTTTCTGTTCTTCCTGAATGAAAAAAGTTAATTAACAATGTTTTATCTTTTGGTATCTAATCAAGGCAAGTTTAAAGAAATTTCATCCATTACATTAAATTTAAAGTACACCATGTGCGGCCAAAAATAAAAACGGCGAGTATTTTGGCAACACCGCAAGGATATTGAAACAACCATCATAACGGAAAGACTTTTCATTATGGCGTACTCTCCATTCTTCTAACGCGACAGTAATGACTTCTTCGTTGGTTTGGCCAACGATCCTTACACGATTTTTTTGAATTACTATTTGCAAAACGTATTAACCTTTTGATTGATCTTGCAGAAACGACCGGATAATGACTCTTCAGTACGACTCCTAATGTTTCCAGGATGCTCTTTCAAAAATTCTTCTAATATCGCACCCCATAAAGTTCGCCCCCCTATATTCGACTGTATAGGATTGGCGCGTTCCATCGTTTGCCGCACATAGTTCCTACAAATGCATAAATCCTCTTCCTTAGTGAACCTAAAATGACTATAACGCGGTTCATATTGAGGAGATCCCGCCATTTTCAAACCGAAGGAGGAGGAAAGTAAAGCCGAAGGTGTGAGTAAATGAGGTTGAAATTGCTCATTTATAGGCGAACTCATAAACGAGTGGATGGATGAGCTAAATCTCCAACGATGGAAATAGTATCGTCGATGGAAATTCCATCGACCTCGACAGAAATTCCATCGACGTCGATAAAATTTGTATCTATCAATGGAATTTCCATATGGCGTTGCAAAGTTGCAAAGTTGCAACTTTGCAGCGTCAAATCCCTTGTTTGCTAGGTCCATAGTGTGACAAAACACCCTTAATTTGTATTATTCGTGTCCCATAGGAAGTGGTCTTAGAATATAACAGTGGAAACCATTTTTTAACCCTGCGTCATCACGGCATACTCGGTAGAATCACGGTATACTTTTTGAAGCTACCGAGTATAAATTCACGAAGCTACCGAGTATGCCGTGATGACGCCTCCTTTTTTAACCTCCATAAAATTAGAACATCATTTTTCCTGGACTGTTCAATGTCCCCTGTACTAGCGTACGTCTGTCTATTAAATAGCTCTGAGGAAACTGTACATTGCATGATTGCAATTTGCAACATAAGAGCCTAACATTTGCACCTTAGGCTCCTGCAATAGTTTCTCTAAAAGGCGTAAAACATTGGTGCTGTACTATTAACAGGTTTTCCAGTGGCAGTCATTTTTGTTTTGTGAAGTCAATTTTTTTTATAGCCATCAAGAATTAATTACAAGTGAAACAAGAAAAAGGGGTCAATGCCACCCAAACAAAAACTTCTAAACTTTTAATTTAAAACGATAATAGCTGATGGCCTGCCCCTCAATGAAATTGAGAAACTCATGAGGTCTGCCTTCAAGTCTAACTACATCACCCGGTTGTAATGTAGCAGTAAACTTGCACATAGCATCCGCCGAAGAGTTAACTTCACGATAAGTATGCTTGAAAAGGATCTCTTTAAAGTTCGTCTTTACTCTCCTCCATCTTCCCATGACAGCCCAAGGCACTCTACCATATCGAAAAGGCACTAGCTGAATCTGAAACCACAAGAATTCTCCCATCACTCCATGCTACTGCCCATTCAAGACCAGAAACAGAATGGCACTAGCCGTACAATTGGTCTGAACTCCCAAGCCAATGGGCAAAAATTGCCATAACAAGTAGCATCAGATATACAGGATTAAATTGCCCCCTCACTTATTTGATTTGGTGATGAAGGGAAACCGCCTCTACTGGGATAGTGAGCCACATGAGCATGGGAATCCCTAAGAATTCCCACAAATGCAGTAAGGTATTCCTTTCCATGGTAAATGTTTGCTTACGCTCGTCTACAGCACGCAATGAGATGTTAGCACTTGGGCAGACTCCATGCTCTCATTTTTGTAGCTTCTACTAATGATTCAATTTATTTGGGATCTAAGTCACAGAAACGCCCTAACTGTCACGTTTTCCATTAACTTCATCTTCTGCGAACGAAAACGTATAGTTCTCCCGTGTTGTTTAAGTTGTGCGTATGAATTAAGAATACAGTGCCCCTCTTGTTGTTACGACTAACAGAGTTGGTATAACGCTTGAAAGGAGTTCTAAGTAAAAACTAGGCAAGCAAGTAAGCAACTCAAAATGTGCCTTTAATTTGCAGGTTTCTGAGAACCATAATACGGGTCGTATTCAGAACATGCGTTTCATTCCACCATAGCTGAAGTCGCATATGCAGTAATTAAAGCATGGGTTGAATCGTTTTCGATATGATGCGGCTTTATGTTTCCTCTGCGAAGCAATTTTCGTGTCGGTTTCTCTGGTGACATGGCGGTGTCTGCACCTTTAAACTTTGCAAAGCAAGCAAGCTCGTTTACCGACTCTGCAATGTTTTCTGTACATTCAATAATCTCAATTAGTAGAGAAGTGACAGAGGCTGCTGGCATGACATCCTCCAAGATGTTAGTGTTTTCCAATGTAACGGCTTCTAAGGCAGTGTGCAGATCATCAGCAGCATTTTTTGCTTTCATGATATGTGCGGAAACTGTAAATGGGTATGTCATTTTCTTAATTGCTGAGGAAATTTCCTGCAAACCCTTGCCTGACTCAATGCTTATTTCCATGCATGACTGCGTGATTATCTTCTTGAATTCTGATGGTTCCTGCACGCACATAACACAAATCGGTTAAGGAAATATACAAGGGGTTGTACACTTTGGACTCAAACCTATGTAAACTGGTAAATGATGTGCTCTACCCTTCGAAAATTGGAACGACGCAAGTACCAGACAGTAAACTCATTATCATATTATACACCAAGACACAAACTATTAAGCTATGAATCAAGATAATAGAGTAATGGCAGTAGGAGAAAAAGATTTGCCTCAACATACTTTCATGTCAGGGATTATGCAGTTGCTTAGTGCTTCCAACCTGTATGCACATTGCCGAGTCATTGCGCCGATTTCTAAATACTGCTTCCATGGGTGACCGAATCTAAATTTTCCATGAGGTGGTTCCCATCTAGCAAAATTTGCCTGCAAATAAGTTACAAGAAGAAAAACATATCTTTCAGAACCCAAGGTTTATTTCAGATCGTGTAGACAGCGGTTGGTGAATCAAGCAAATATTCCATTTTCGTAATGAACCGACAAACATAGCAACAGAGTGAATCTGAATGCAGCTCACGAAATATACTGTATATATTATGATGCTATTCTGTAGTCTCACATGCAAAATACTATACTTAAACTAAACCTTAGTTCATTATTAGGTGATTGGGCACATGTAAACCATTAGATTTATTGCAAATTAGGTGGTTGAATTATCTGAAATGGTAGTAGGCTTAACAAAAGCTTGTCAAAATTAAATGGTAAAGATTCTCCTCACCATTGCTTCTTCAGCTGTCTTAGAATTCAAAACACTTCTATATCCATGAAGCCATGACATATCTGTATCACCCTTTGTTCCGAAATATAGGTCTCCAAATCCTGCAGAATAAGTATTGATGGTAATTAAGATAAACTATCAAACTAGCTGGTTAATTTTCAAGATATAATCAATAGAGTAATATCCAACCTTGTAAGAAATCTGCTTGTTTTTCTATGTTGCGAGCAATCAGGTTGTGAAAGTCATGACCAGCCCATACAGGGAAGACGAAAATGGACATGATGACACAAGTTAAACAACCTATAATAATAGTTGTTACTCTTTTGTGAGCAAGTTCTAAGATCTCATCATCTTGATAACCAGATACTGATACTAAACAAAATGTTAGTATAAATATCAGTACCCCATAATCATATCGTGCTTTGACCCCCGGAAAGAAACGGGCAAATGATGCTACAGTCGCTAAGGGAACAAAAAAAAAAAACGAAAGAAAAAAGTTAGAAAATCATAGTCATAAAAATAAACATCTCAGCTTATGATCATAAAGTTTTTTTTTTCCTTGCCGGATGACCTTACCTAATAAGAAAATAGAGAACCAAAGAATTGCAGGCTGCCCTTTATCTCCAGCTAGAGTTGCCAAGTGATGAGCGCCAAATCCTAAGCCACCAGCTACGAATGTTGCTAATGCTCGATTAAATCCCTTACCCAGCGTAGCCCCTGCGAAAACGTACATTAATATTTCTAGCTATAGTTATTAAGCCAGTACACCAAACAATTGGATGATTCTCTCAAATCGATAATACATTATACAGTGTTCTGCTGTACTTACCAACACTGTATTCGAAGACGACTACCACTGTTAAGATAGCCCACATAGTAGAGGAGCCAAAGCCACCATAGATGGGTCTAAAGTAGTAAAGAAGAGAAACCAGGGAGAGTGTTAATCCCACCTTGATAGAATGAATGATCCTTCTTGGGTCATCCTTTCCAAGCTTCTCTACCTTGTGTGCAAATTTAACCACGTTGTCTATTAATCTCTCAGGCATTGCCTTAAGCCACCACCACCCGCGTCTCAAAAACCCACCATTCTTTCTGACTGCTGATTCATCAATATCCATTGATTAACAAGAGTACTAAGGGAAGAAGAGTCTGTATATGAATCGGTTGATAGGTAGAACAAGAAAACTGAATGGGATGAGAGAAATGAGAATACGAGTTATACGAGATCTGATGATAGTCATGAATTTTTATAGGAAGGCAGTACATAAAAGTGTTATTAATCAAATGTTATATTTGGCCCATGTGTATGCTTTCAGAACCTTTTATTTTACGACAAAAACATATATTTCTTGTTTGTAAATCTACTGATAAGTGGCTGTGGCAAATACGACCTCATGGGTATCTGAAAACGATATTTAGAATGACTCACTGCACCAATGTAAAGGTAATAGTATATAATATGAATATGGTATGAACTGTCCCCCATTGTTCAATTGTTTTAGGCCAGGTATTAGAGGTATCGACAAATTAAGGGAGCTCAGTAAGACAGTGCCACACTCAACTCGGTCTTTGTGTTAGATTTGGGTACGAGCGTACCTGCAGCAGTACACCTGTGAAAACTCCAGCAGGCAACAATAAGATGAGTGTCCAAATTTGATGTACCCCTCTTTCGAAAAGGAAAAAAAAAAAAGCTTGATCACATCTCTTTCAATACAGAATTGTATGAAGAACTACGTGATCAAATGAAAAGAAATCTACCGCCTTGAGATTTTGATGTCCCAAAGTGACTCTTCGAGTATTTTAAAAACCAGGCTAATTTTTTTCCCTCCAAAAAGATTTGGCTTACACCGACCTTCCCTACTTCCTTCCAAGTTCCAATTCCAACTGTCTGGACGGGCTGGACCACCTTCCTTTCACGTTTTAGACCGGCAGACACCACTGATTCTGACTCAAACACTACGAATCGGTAAAGGTGTAAATTGTGCCATGCCAGCACGTTAATGGCACAGCACAACACGCTAAAATTTGGGCACAGCACGCGACAGGCACAACACGTTTGCTTAGTGTGTTGTGCCGTGCTTCACTAATCGGCAGCACGACACAGCACAGCCCGCGACACGAACAAGCATGCGGCACGGTATAACACGTGATAAAGCACAGCACAACACAACACAACATGCGGCACGACTAAGCACATCACAGCACGTATAAAGCACGGCATAGTGCACTATATTACATGTGTTTTTCACACACACAAAAAAAAAGAATCTAGCTAATTATTACCAATATATTTTTGTTATTCTAATTAATTTGTATAACAATACATAATATCGAATTTTATTAAGTGATAAATAAATTTAAAAAAATGTAATTAATGTTGTAAATGTGTTTATTTAACGCTCATTTGATAGAAAAACAAATAAATATATTTATAGCGTAAATTTTTTTTTTTGCTAATAAAGTTGTATATTATGCAAAAAATAATTTAAAATACAAAATTTTGATTAATTTTGTCAAAATTTATTATTGTTATTATTATTTTTAGATTATTATTATTATTTAAACTGACACTTTATTATTATTATTATTATTATTATTATTATTATTATTATTATGAAAAGGGCATTTTATTATTATGAAAATGGCATTTTATTATTATTATTATTATTATTATTATTATTATTATTATTATTATT
>JAJJMA010021009.1:0-12717 GCA_023529015.1 Papaver nudicaule | reverse complement strand
CTAATACAGACAGATTACGCTCTGACACTGATTTGTCTTCATACGCTGATAGAGTGTCTCGCCGAGGTAATTAGACTCCCAGCGGGTAAGTCTTCTTAAGGATAAATATTGCTGACGAGGTTCCCACTGAGTCAACAAGTCAACCCTGACAATCTATCCGTTCTGACAAGTCATGAATGCTCAACTACTTCTCACCAACTTTTCACCTTCCCACGCTATACTGATCTTACTTCGCTAGTGACATTTAATCTCGCCGTTAGGTACTAGTGTCATATGCTTCGCCCACAGCTTTTATTACTGATTTCATACTTCTCATGAGGACCCTTTTGATACATCTTAGCCCTTGGGATGCTATTACTATGCAAAGGCATTTTCTACCCTTACATTTTGCCTCTTTCATCTCCAAGATCTTTGGTCGCCGGAGGTGAAATTCCTCTCGTCGAAAATGCCATACCACGTTCTCCACTAAGTCTTTACCGCGCCACCTGCCCTTCTCTCAGCTTCCGTTACGCCACGTGTCCTTCATGCAGCCTTCTTCACTTTACGACTTGTAACCGATGATGCCCGTAATCTCCGCTACTTCCCCACGATTGGTAACCGCCGGGCGCCAGTTACTCCTCCTTCTCCTATAAATACTGAAAATTTTTGCCTTAACCTCTTTACCTTCTTCTTCCTCACTCGAGTAAAGTTTCAGAGCTTCTCAAAAACCCTAACCCCTTTTCTGCTGCTGCTACTGATTCTTGGTTTCTTCATAGATTCCTTCACCAAACGTCTCATCATCACCTTGCCTTCATCTTTCTCCCTTTTATTGTGTGAAATCCGCGTTTCAACCTCCTTTCTACATTATCCTCCCGGGTTTGTCTATTTTTTCCGGCAACTTTCGTTTTTCCGATACACCTGAATCCTTTCCAGCATTCATGGCTTCTACAACTCAAGCCTCTTCCAGTTCTACAACTCCTGCTACTCAGGTTGCCAACTCGCCAATCACTGAGGTTGAATCTCCTACTTCTCCTGTCGCTACCAAAGTTCCTACTCGCTCATCCTGGAAGAAGTGGGCGGAGTATTGCGCTTATGATAAAATCTTCATCGCTCCTTTGACTTTAACGCCTTTAAAAAAGGTAACCAAGGCTACTACTCCAACTACACTGGAAGATCTTCGTACGCCAGAACAACATGGTGAGGGTGCCATCATTGCTTATGGCACACTCAAAGCTGGAAAGGCAGATTTGTTTCCTTTGTATGATCCCGCCGATACTTTTATGTGTGATCTCTTTCTGGCGATAAAGAAAAGTCCTTTTCAACTTACGGCGAATGCAATTCGCATTCTGGTGGAGTGGAAGCTTCGCCGTAGCAACAAAACCAACTATCCAGATTTATTTGAAGAGGGAAAATTTTCTCCCGAATCGTATACCGTTGAAAATTTTATGAAGCAATACGATGTTCTTCCTTCCTCTGTAAAGGGTGAGCCCTGGGCTTATCGCTTTGTCACCAAGAAAAAGTTTGCAAAGAAACCAGAAGAAGTCATGCTTGGTGCTGCAGACGCCAAGGAAGTTACAAACAAGACTGTTACGGCGAGGAAGAGTTCCGAGACTGGCTGGACCAACCTGCCCTGCTTACTTGAGGGTCCCTGGTTGCTAGGATGGCTTGATGCAGAAAAATCGATCAAGCGACTAGATTTTGAAGAAGAACACAAGCGCTTCAAGGATCATGACTTTACCCATTTGGACTGGGCGGAGGAAAAACAATATCTGGACGCCGATGGCAAAATACAGGTGGATTCTCAGGGTCAGTGGGTGATACAGTCCAAGAAGTCTACCAAAAGGAAGTCTTCTTCCCAGGTAATATTTACTTTGAATATATATCTATATTCTTCTCGCCTGGCTTCAAGAAAGGCAAAATTGAAGATCTAGGAACAAGCATACTGAGTTCTAATTTTTAAAATATATCACATATATTTTAAAAATATATATCTATATTTGCCTCTGCTTGTTTCAAGATCTGATAAGTGTGCCGCTTATTTGCAGAGTACTCCCGCTCTGACTCCTCAGGAAGAACTCCGCCAAACCTTGAAAAAGATCAAGTTAGATGCTGTTGCCGCCGAGAATTCTCAAGGCGATGCCTCTGCTAACACCGGAGGTGTTGTGCCTTCGCCTTCCGCTACAGTACTGCCTCAGCCAAGCCTTCCTCGAACTCGGCGGTCAACTTCTGGTTCCACAACTCCTTCTTCAGAAAAGCCTCCCATCAACCCAAGGGATAAGACCCCTATTAACCAACTCCTGATAACCATTCCCGAAGAGAAAAGCGGCGATACAGTGATGACTGAAGCCGAGCCTACGAAGGAGACTCCAAAAATTCCTTCTGGGCGAGAACCTATCATTCCTCCCGCCAATGTTTTCATTCCTCCTGCTGGGAGCGCTTTCACTCGTCCTTCCGGAAGTTCTAATTCTCCTCTCGCCCTTACAAATCTTCACGAAATGCCTTTCGGCGATAGGGATTCCAGGCTCCCGAGAAGGAGTGACACCGGCATGATTGTAAATAGTCTCGCCGAGTCCTTTTCTCGTTTACTCTCTTTGGAAGAAGAGAAGAACAGTCCTGCTGCTCGCTACTACGCTGCCATGTTAAAGTACGCTACTACTGGCCTTGCCCATTTTTCAAACTTAGCCTCCGTAGCCCAAGGGTTGACTTCACAAGAACATTTTTTCATGGCTGCCGCGGTAACTTCTCATTCCAATGTATTCTTATTGCCTGGCTATAATAACTAGATTTACTGACTTCTTCTCTCACTTCTGCCTCAGGGATTTCAACATTGTTTGAGTCTGATTGATACCTTTGACGTACAAGTCGATATGGTGAATTTCCTGACCGGTGAGAACGAGAGCCTCGAACGCCAGCTGAAGGCGAAAGAAGCAGAAGCAACAAGATTACTTAATGCTAGTCTCAAGGAATCCACTGAGCGTGGAGAACTTCAAGGTATTTTTCCTTCTTAGATTTATATACTGAATTTCTTTCCCTTCTTGTCTTTCGCCAAAACCCTTAGATCTTGCCCCTTCCAAGGTTGCCGTCAGCATTCTGACACACAACTGAAGCGAGCTGAAACCGAGATAGATAACTTGGCGAAAGCTAATGCTAAGAAGTGCGATATGTTGTACGGCCAGGCTAAGACTATTGAGTGGTACCGCCGAGAGTTAAATTTTGTTAACGAATTAAATGTTAACCTTGATAATCTTCTCAAAGTTTCCCAAGCCGATTTAAAGTGGATGGAGAGCGAGCGAGATAATGCCCGCCGACTAGCTGAGCTTAATAACAAGCGCAAAGAAGCCGCAATTGTGGACCATATGAGGGAAATCTCCTTACGTTTGGATGAGAAAGCGAGAGCTGATAAGCTTGCCTCTCGCCTGAACACTGCCATTTCTGAAAGAGATTTCGCCGAACAAGAAACACAGAGATGGAAAGATTTCGGTAAGATTCACGGCGATCGTGCCAGAGAACTTGATAATCAATTGAAAGCCCAACTGCGGCAAGTGGCCACAGTATCCGGCTCTTCTGTAAATGCTAAGTTTGAATCCCATCTGCAACTCCTTGTAGAAGCCCAAACTGGTGCTTGTAGGCACGTGAGCGAGTTAGAAGGTAGATATCTAGGATGTTTTTCCACTGGGCTCTTCATATTGCCTCAGTTTCTAACTCCCATCTCTTACTTTCAGGGCGAGTCAAACATTTAGAAGAAGAATTGAAGAAGCAGGAAAAAATTGTTGAAGACCACAAGTTATGTACTGAAACCATCTCCGACTTGGCCGGAAAGCTTACTCATCACAATGGTTGCGAAGAAAGACTGAAGCAGGCCGTGGAAGCGCACCGCCAATGTCCCGACCAAATCGCTGAACTGAACCTTCTGCTCCAAGACCACAAGAAATGCCAAACCTCCATTGAAGGCCTTGAGAGTAAGGTGAAATACTTGGGCACATCCAGAGTGGACTCCAAGCTGATTTGAGTAAAGCCCAGAAGGACCTCAAAGCTAAAGATGTTAAGCATAAGGAACAATTACTCCTGATGGACTTTGTCGCCGTCCAAGAATATGTTAACAAGAAATTTCCAGAGATGGGGCTTAAGGTTCCTGTGGAATATGCTTTCGCTCCTGAAACTTCCGCTGTGAAAGAGGTTGTGGACTGCGAGGGGTCCGGGTCTAGTGGCGAAGAAGAAGAAGAAACGGTCCATGAGGAAGAAGGAGAGGAAGAAGAAGAGGCGGAGGAAGAAGAAGAAGAAAAAGAGGTAGTGGCTGAGGAAAAGGTGCAGGGACAGGACGGCGAGAACAAAACCGCTCCTTAAGCCTTCAAGGGAATTGGCGACTTTACTTTAACTTTGTGCCTCTGGCAACTTCTTTACAATGAACAATCTCTTTTTATTTTGTGTTTTGTTAAGGCGGGTACTTTGCCTCTTTTCATTTTCATTGCTGCCTTGTAAGGATACTATCCTTAGCTTTAGTAATAGATATTCTTTCTTTTAGGTGTTGTCTTTACACTATCTTCTATTACGCTTGCTTGGTAATAGATATTCCTGCTTCGATTTGTGCCTCTGCAAGTGGCCTTTTTAGCCTATCGCTGAGTGTTTTGCCTCAGCTATTATGCTCTTTGAGCTTTGAAAAGACTTAACTTGACATTGAGTGACGGCCTGGTCTTGTACAGCCAACAATTTCAACAACTGACGAACAGTTTCTCGGAGCGGCAGGTTTAGACTCCAGCCGTAACCATTACTTGTGCCCGTCGGCGATCTAATATAAGTAGAATGGGTTGCCCTCATAGACTTTAATACACTATAGCTTCCGCCAGAGGTGATGCTATGGCGTAGACGGATTAACACACCGCGGTGATCGCCGATGTGATGCTACAGCGAAAGGGATCCTTATTTCCTTACAAGCACTTACAGATCAACAAGTAACACGACTGGCCTTACACTAATCCTGGGTCGGACTAACTCTTACAAGTAGGTGCGTTCACTCAATGTAAGCAAGCTTTCTTCATAAGAGATCTTGGCTCTTGATTAGTTTTATTAATTTGGGCATTATGCCTTTGAAGATGGCTCATGGCCTGAGTACCTGATCAGGGTTTTGTATGGCTTTTTTGCCTTGGGCATTCGTGCCTCTGCAAGTGGCTTTTATAGCCTATCGCTGAGTGCTTTGCCTCAGCTATTATGCTCTTTGAGCTTTCAGACTTTAGTTATCACTATGGTTAGACTACCCAGTGAATGAAAGATATAAGTGACACAGAAATTTGTTAACGGGGTTCGGCGCATGATAGCAAACCTACGTCCCCGAATCTTATTTACTGTTGTGTTACATCAGTTAATAAGATTTCTTGGGTATTGTGCCCGCCCAAGACTTCGGATTTTACATTGTTCCCCTCAAGGGTAGTACTTCTTAAGGAACCTGGCGTTCCATGGATGTTCCAGTTGTACGCCATGCTCATCAATTAGTATATACGCTCCTGGTCCAGCCACTCTTTTGACCACATATGGGCCATCCCACACAGGTTCCAGTTTCCTACATCCTTCTCGCTGGGAAGGAGGAATTTCTCGAAGTACCAACTCGCCAGGAAGATATTCCCTTGGAATCACCCGCTTGTTGTATTCTCTTGATAACCGCCGGTGGTAATTCTCCATGTGTGTAAGGGCGATCAGCCGCTGCTCTTCTAGGTCATCAAGCTTGGCTAGGATTAGATCTGTATTCAGATTCTTTTCCCACGCCTCATGCTTTGTAGTGGGCAGGATTACTTCAGATGGAAGCACTGCCTCAGCGCCGAAAGTGAGTAAAAAGGGAGATGCTCCAGTTGCTTCTCGAACCGCAGTTCTATATGACCACAAGACGTTGTGCAAATGCTCACACCATGCCTTTTTATGTTTCTCCAATCTTTTCTTCAGTCCCATTCCAATAGTTTTATTGGTGGCTTCTGCTTGGCCATTACTCTGAGGGTATAAGGGAGTGGATTTTCCCAGTTTGACGCTATAATGGGCGAGTAACTTTCTTATGTTGTCGCCGACTAACTCCTTTCCATTATCTGTACATATCTCCGCCGGCACACCAAATCTGCAGAATATGTTTTCCCAAATGAACGTGAAGACTTCCTGTCCTGTTTTCTTTCTGATAGCTTTAGCTTCACACCACTTGGTAAAATAATCTGTCGCCACAATAATGTATTTCCGCTGTCCGGAACCTGTAGTTAGTGGTCCAATAATATCAATGCCCCACTTGGCGAAAGGCCAAGGGCTGAGCACTGAATTTAGAGATGTTGCTGGCGCTTTAATTCTTCGCCCATACAGCTGGCATGGTTTGCATCGCTGAACATATTCTTTTGCATCTTTATTCATCCAAGGCCAGTAATATCCCTGCATTCTAACCTTCAAAGCTAGAGCTCTTTGCCCGCTGTGATTTCCGCAATCTCCTTCATGGATTTCTTTTAATATAACTCTTTGCCTTCTTCTCTTGATACACATCGCAGTAGGGGTCCAGAAAAGGACCGGCGATACAGTATTCCATCTCGAAGTTCATAATTCGCCGAGCGACTGATAACCTGATGAGCTAAAATTTGATTCCCTTGAAGGGTCAGGCGGTCCAAGTAATATCGTATTGGTGATCTCCAATCTGTTTTTGCCGACTCTTCTGTGCTTGTTGTTAATACTTCTCTTTGCCTCGGCGCTGCTACCCAGGGTTGCATTACTCTTTCAATTGCTATTGAAGGAACATCTGGGTCTGTCATCATTGAAGAAATAAAGGCCAGTGCATCGGCGTGCCTGTTATCTTTCCTGCAGATGTGGCGAAACTTGATACCTACGATCCTCTGGGCATACTCCCTAGCAAGTTTTAGGTACTTCTGCATAGATGGGTCCGCTGTCTGATATCGTCCACATATTTGTCGAATCACTAGCTGAGAATCACTTGTCAATCTAACATTACTAACTTTCATTTCGATGAGTATTCGCATTGCGTGGATGACTGCTTCGTATTCTGCCTCATTATTAGTCGCCGGGAATTCTAGCCTTAGCGAGTGCACTATCTTTGCTCCCTTTGGCGAGATAAAAACAATTCCAATTCCCTTTCCTTCTCTATTTGACGAACCATCTACATAAACCTCCCATCCATCAGGCCTGCACTTCAACAAATCTGGTACTTCATGCTCTTGCTCATCCAAGGAAGAAGGGATTTCTTCTATCTCTTCTTCTTCATCAATTGGGAAGTCGGCGAGAAAGTCTGCAATGACTTGGGACCGCTGAGCTGTGCGTATTTCATACTGGACGCCGAATTGCTCAATTTGTTGATTCCATTTAGCGATGCGTCCCACTCGTTGAGAGCTGTGCAAGATAGATTCTATTGGAGTTTTAGTGAGAACCACTATGGGATGAGCATGAAAATATGGACGCAACCGCTGCGATGCAAAAACCAACGCCAGTATCAACTGCTCTATTTTAGTGTAATTCTTCTCCGCCCCTTGCAATGTTCTGCTGATATAATATATAGGCGTTTCCCCGCCCTTGGTTCTTACGAGCACTGCGCTGATAGCGAATGATGTAGCGGCGAGATATACTCTCAGCTCTTCGCCGTGCTCAGGTGGCTGAATTGTTGGGAGAGTGGCGAGATACTTTTTAATCCCTTGGAATGCCTCTTCATGCGCTTCAGTCCAATTGAACTTTTCCCCTTTCTTCAATGTCTGGAAAAATAGTTTGCACTTGTCGGAGAATCTGGAGATGAATCTGTTGAGAGACGCCAAAGTTCCATTGAGTCGCATAACATCTTTTACAGTTACCGGCGAGGGCATCTCTATGATCGCTTTAATCTTGGCTTGATCAGCTTCTACTCCCTTCTTGGTGACAACATACCCCAAAAATTTTCCTGAAGTTACACCAAATACACACTTCGCCGGGTTAATCTTTAGCTTGGTAATACGCATATGGTTGAATATTTCTCTGAGGTCTTCCACATGAGTTTGCTTCTTTTTGATCTTGACAAGCATGTCATCAACGTATACTTCCATCGTCTTTCCTATCCACTTTTCAAACATTTTTTGTGCCATCTCTTGATAAGTAGCGCCAGCATTCTTCAACCCGAAAGGCATTCGAGTATAACAAAATAACCCCTTAGTGGAAAAGAAAGCTGTATGCTTTTGATCTTCTTCCGCTAGAGGTATTTGGTTGTATCCTGAATAACCATCCATAAAGGATAGCAACTCGTGGCCGGATGTAGCGTCCACAGTTTGATCTATACTTGGTAGCGGAAAACTATTCTTAGGACAAGCTCTGTTAAGGTCACTAAAGTCGATGCAGATTCTCACCCCTTTGTTCTTTTTGGGTACTACCACCATGTTAGCTATCCATTGTGGATATTGCACTGGTCTAATTACACCAGATGCCCTCATTTTGTCGAGCTCTGCCTCTACCGCTTCTTTGTATGCTGGGGCCAACTTCCTTATCCTTTGCTTAAACGGCCTGACCTTTGGATCAATATCTAGTTTGTGACATACTATCGCCGGGTCAATACCTGGCATCTCGTTCATGCCCCAAGCAAAGACATCAACATACTCCCTGAGTAGCGCTTGCAACTTCGCAGATTCGTCTTCATTTAGCAGAGTGCCAATCTTTACCATCTTTGGATCCTGATCATCACCGATATTAACATCCTTTGTGGGTTCCACCGCCGTAAAATGTAGCTCTGGTTCTCCCATCGGCGATGGTTCCTTTAATTGCTATAAGGTCTTATCTCCAGACTTCGCCGAGTCTTCTACTGAATTTGTTGAATGCACATATGTGGTTGGGTTGGCGATGAAGTCTAGAATTTCTTGCTCCTTAATCGCTTCCTTGCCGAGCTTCTTTTTCTCTGCCATCTTCACCTTTCGATTTTCTCGCATTTGTACGTCTGCTGAATTGCACGCCTTGGCCACTGATAAATCTCCAACATACTCGGCGACTCCTAATGGTGTGGGAAACCTTAGGCGTTGATGATAAGTAGAAGGGACTCCTTTTAAACTGTGGAGCCATGGTCTTCCCAGAATGGCAGCATACGGCGAGTCAACATCCACAATGCAGAGAGTAGTATTCAAGAAGTATTCATCGCAAATTTTCACCTTTAATTCGATCTCGCCTTTAGGCTTAGAAGCTATGCCATTAAACCCATAAATGTTATAGGAGGAGACCGTCGGCGAGGGTATCTTGTCATCTTTCGCTCTCATTGCTTCGAAGGCAGTATTAAAGAGGATATCCACAGAACTTCCCGGATCAATAAGCACCTTCGGCAGCCTGAATCCTTCCATCTGAATGGTAAGAACCAAGGGGTTATTGTGATTTCTTCTCTCTGGAGGAATTTCCTCAGCGGAAAACCCAACACACGCCTTCATTCATTCTTGCAAAGGCTCTTGCTTGACGGCGACACTACAAATCTCATTTCCCATTCTATCTCGCTTGTGCACACGAGACATAACGTTATCATGAAATTCATCCCTAGTAATCTTGGAATGCACAATGGAAAAGCAGTCTAACTCCAACAAATCTCGCTCAACCTTAACCTCATACACCTTTGGAGCTTGAGCAGGAATGGCCTGAATTGGCTGGACCATGATGGGAGGTGGCGGTGGCAATTCTAAAAAATCCTGAAATTTCCCCAAGCGGATGAATCTATGCACTTCTTGTTGTACGCCGGTGTAGTTCTCAGTTGTATGACCATGAAATTGATGAAATTGACAGAAGGAATTAGTATTTGTTGGCGGATTTCTTGGGTTTCCTCTATTATAAGGATAACGGATGTCATCCCTACAATTAGAACTTTCAATCTGTCCGAAGGCATCTGTGTAAGAAACACGCAGTTTAGGTAGAGTAGCGTCTTGGAAAGGTTGCTGATTGCCCCTACCAAACTTTCTGTTATCTCCATTATATCTTCTTTCACCATTCCCATTTCGCCGATTATCTCTTCCTCCACGTCCATAGTTTCCTCCTCTATTATCTTGTTTATCACGCCCATCATAATTTTCACGCTTCTGCGAGTTCCAATGCTGTTCGGCGGTAACTAACTGCTGCTGTTTCTCCGCTTTTGGTGCCACTATCGCTGACATGGGATTTTGCGCCAATCTCCGATGTTCAGCCTTCAGCCATTCTTTCCTGATTTCCTCTTGATCTTCCGGCGAGAGACTATTAATTGAATGAATTTGTTTTGCTCTTTCCTTCTTTGAGCGCAGCTCCTCTTCTCGGATTTCTTCATAATTCAACCATTCATCCTGCATCGCCCTCAAGGTTTGCAGGTCCTTTGGCATATCCCAAAATAGCTTTTGATATAACTGATCTGTCGTCTCCATACCACTGAGAAATGATCTTATCTTCTCCTTTTCTGATACTTCTGACCCCACTTCACTACTTGCCTTTCTCCATCTTTGAATGAAACTTTTGTAAGCCTCCATGTGTCTTCTCTTAATGTTGAATAACCTTTCTACGCCTGGCCGACTTCTATTGTTCTGGATAAAGGCGCGCTAAAACTTGGATTCCAATTTCTCGAAATCCCTAATTTTTCCTTCTTCAAGCCCATCAAACCAAGCTAGAGCCTCCTCCTTGAGTGTAGCGGGGAAAGCCATACACATTATGGGGTCTGACCCTATCCAAGCTGCCATATCTCGCTTGTAAGCTTTTAAGTGCTGCGAAGGATCTCCCGTTCCATCATAGGTGGAGGTGAATTTAGGTGTAGAATACTTGGGAGACACAAATCCATAGGTGATACAATCATGAAAAGGTGTTTTTTGTGCTTCTGACAATGCCACCCTGTACTTCGATTCTCTCGAAGATCCGCTCAGCTCTTTTACCTTGCGCTTTAATCGGCGAAAATCTTTCTTCATCTCTTTATCCATTTTATGTAGCCGCTTCGAACTGCTGCGGTCTTTGTCATCTTTTCCAGGTATGTTCAACCTCCTGCCTCTTTCGTCATATTTCGCTGTTGAATCTGACATTTCTGTCGTACTAGTTCCACTCTTTTCTGCTCGGCGAGTTGTATGGGAATTTGAGTAGGAGTGCGCATGAGACCCATGACGAGATGAGTGTGTGCGAGAGGTATGGCGAGTCGAGTGCGAATGGGACGCGTGGCCTTTGTTTTGTGCCGCCATCAATTCTCTGTGACTCTGAAGTACTGTCTCCATCTACAATTGCATTTGCCTCTGCACTTGATCTGCTTGTCTGTTATTGGCCTCAAGAATTTGCCTCAGCAAAGTTTCTGTGGTATTTGTGGATCCAGTGTTATCTGCTATTACCACTGGGCGAGTTACCATTGCTCCTGGCACTATCGCTACACCATTTATGCTTCCCGCTTGCGGAATTTCTACCGCCATAACTGGTTCTGCCACCACTGCTGGAACTTCTTCTGCCACATGTGGTGTTTCGCCGACACCTTGCACCAACTGCTGCTGAACATTGGCTGCCACTCTGTTTCCTGCGATTGCATTTTGAGATGCTTCCCTGGCATTCGATGTTTCCCCCAAGGTAAATCTCCTATCGCCAATCTGTTCGCCACGAGCATTTGCTTCCACTTCGCTACTGATTCTTCTTAGCATTGAATTAGGCTCGGGTGATCTTTCTGCAATCTCTAAATGGGTGATATCCTCCATAAAAACTTCTTATTGGCGAGTCACTCGCTGAGCAGGTGATCGGCGAGATGTGCTTGCCAAATTAGGGTCTACTGGACCAGCTGGTTCCAATGCTCTGCTTCTAGTGTTGTGACCACTGGGGTCTGTCGCTGATGTAGGAGGGATAGGATGCCGAGGAGGCCTACCCGCCGGAGCTTTATCGCTTCTTCCTCTAGGACCCATTCGCCGAGGATCTGTAAAAGAAGACAAACACACTTCCTGACAGTATTGCTCTGTTAGTACTGTGGGTAAATGCCAAATAAGTTAGTTGGGTTACTTTTCAGAATATTGATGAATGAAAGACAACAGGAACAACTTTAAGTCATGTGATGTGCAGATGATGACCTAATCATGACAACAATTGCAAAAACATCCTATGATACTATGATTTTCAAATCAAAAGACGGTACGGCAGATGTTTTTTAGGAAGGTTTTTGAAATGAGTTTGGGACATGATTTCCTCTATGATTCTATGGTTTCACCTACTCGCCGGAAAGATGCTTTTCGACGGAAATATATATCTATATTTGCATTTTCCGACAAGAATCCACACCCGAAAATGACATTTTTCTATCCTCTAAACTGGTTTTCTCCACTGCTCATGTGAAAAATGTAAAATATGTGATAAAATTGCTAATGCAAGCCAACTAGCGCTTGTCTATAACCATCATGACAGTTAACACAGCATAATTTCCATAAATGGTAAAAAAATGTCTACTGAAAATCCTGATCCATCGCCATAGCATACTAAAAATACTCTAACACTTTCTAAGTTTAATAACATTCTATCAGGGAATCCTTATAACAAGTTGCATAGCATACTATATATAGCAAAACTAAAGCAAAATCATGAAGAAACTCTACATAGCGAGCATAACATCTCTAAATAGCATGATAAAGTTACTGAAGCAGAGTCGGCGAGTTCCAAAACTCATATATCATACCATATATAGAAACAAGAACATATGAGAACATCACAAATCATACTCAAAGTCAAGGAAAAAACAAGTTCAAAACCTTTTCCAGCGCCAAAATGTAACTGTGTAAAATCCCATGGGTTAGATCTTACACAGTACACCCA
>JAJJMA010021008.1:0-23677 GCA_023529015.1 Papaver nudicaule | reverse complement strand
TCAAAAGAAATGACGAACAGGGTAAGGCAGCAGGTCGACTGATATGTCTCTGGAAACACTCTTTTTATGCAGTCTTCTGAACTTGGCAAGGCAGTCCCATGTTTGCTTGGTACTGCATGATGTTTTGGATGAGGAGTGTCAAGTTGTTGTGAGAAGACCCCCCTTCTTCCATCGCCCTGTTTGCTTTCTTTCCGAAATCTCTTACTTTTCTTCTTCTCTCTTCTCCTTCTTTGCCTTCTTCCATTAGTTTCTTCACTGCCTTCTCCACATCTCCCTTGTTCTTTGCGGACCCTAGGACCTTCTCTTTGTGAACCAACTTTGTATCACTGGCAAGAATGTCGTCTGCTCCCACCTTCACTCCTATGCCAAGAACTTGTACAATCAGTTTTTCATTAAAGAATTGCTCTGCGCCAGTAGGCCAAGCTATCAATAAAACACCTGCGCAAACTCCTTCCATTACTGAATTCCAACCACAATGTGTTAAGAATCCTCCTATCGATCTGTGTGACAGAATGAGTACTTGAGGTGCCCAGCCCTTGATCACTAGTCCTCTATCTTTGTTCCTCTCCTCAAATTCCTCTTTGTGTAACCAATAACCAACTTTCTAACTCCGGATGCCTCTCTCCACCTCTAATCACCCAAACAAATGGGCATTTTGATGCTTCTAGACCCAAGGCAAGCTCAATCATCTCTGACGATGTCAGGGCACATAAACTTCCAAAGCAAGCATACACAACAGAGCCAGGGTCTCTCGAATCCAGCCACTTCAGACATTGGTTCTCATCAATGATGGTCTTGTTACCTCTTTCGGCCTTGTCTAATATCTCCCTGTTGCATAAAGATACTGGACCAACACACCACACTTTTCCGAATTTTGCTTGTTGATACTCTTCCTCGTATACAGTCTCCAATTCCTGAAAACTGTTCACCACCACCCCATATGCCGTCAGCTCAGCCTTTCTTATTTGATCACAAAAATCAATTAGATCATCTGAGGTTGGATACAAGGTTCTTGGTAAAATTGCTTTTGTGACTTTGATTTGGTCGGGCAAGCCTGGCACGATGAAGGGGTCTGACAAACTTGCAGTGCTCTCTAGAATTTTGGATTGGAGAATGTTGTGGGAGCACAGCTGATAGAAACAACTTGTGCCATAGAATGAAATTCTAGGAATTTTGAACTTATCAGCAATCTCGGCCGTCCACGGGAAAGCCATATCTGAAATTATGCAGGAAGGGACAGGTTCCAGATCTAGAAATGACTTTTCAAATGATTCTTGTAACGAAGTTGTGGCCTTGAGAAATTTAAATGCCCATTCTGGCGAAGGGAGAGCATCAATGTTCTCACATCCTTCAGGTAATCCTGTATTCGCAGATGGAAATGGAAGAATAAGAAGCCGAATACAAAGGCCAGATTCAACAGAACGATCAACTACCTTTTTGAATCTCAAGGAGTTGGCAGGTGTAGTGACTATAGTGACGATAATGTTGCGCTCGGCAAAGAGTCTAGCCATGTCTATCATAGGGATCATGTGACCTTGCTGCATGAGAGGAAACAAAACAAAATGGAGCTTATGGTGATGATCTACTGAAGAAGCCATGAAAACTAATCTCGGATAGCTTCCCACTCCAAGACAAACTAAACTTCAAGGCTAACATAAACGTGAATCTCGAGGCCTTTTATATACTTTAAAGCTTTCTCAGATTTGTTTGTTTGTTCATTTTTGTTTGTCTGCAAAGCTTAGTGATGTAAGGTCAAACGTCAATTCTAGACTAGTCTTTTTTTTTATAAACAGGAAACTTCATTCAAACTAACCAGGGATCATACAATATTGTTCCAAGAGCTTAGGATCAGCTTCAACTCTAG
Source organism: Papaver nudicaule (assembly GCA_023529015.1). Lineage (NCBI taxonomy): Eukaryota > Viridiplantae > Streptophyta > Magnoliopsida > Ranunculales > Papaveraceae > Papaver > Papaver nudicaule. The sequence goes on along the minus strand of JAJJMA010021008.1, from coordinate 21,813 downwards.
CAAAGAAATCACACTTAGAAGAATCCGGTATGGATTCAGAAGAGAAAAAAACGACAGACTTAGCCCTAGCCACCTTGGCAAGGCTATCAACCAGATTTAAACACACTCTGTTTTTAAACTTAAAGCAAACATCACTAAAAGTACTAAACTGTAAACACACTCTTTCTAAGATTCCTGTAGCTCTCCAATTTAAAGAAGAAGGAGAGGACACAACTCCATTAACTGTAGACACCAAGTTTTTGCAGTCGTTGTAGATAATGACTGAGGTGAGATTCTTTTCTTTGATCCACTTTTGAACTTCCAAAAAAGCTTTGGCTTCAGCGTCTAATGGGCAAGAAGCTCTTCCTGACCCGACTCTGCATTCCTTTTTGCCACCTGTGTTGTCCCATAACATTATAGCATAACCCATAGAAAAGTCATTTTTGTCGAAAGCTGCATCGAAAGAGATCTTCCAATTAAAGTTAACTTCAATCTGCGAAACCTGATCAGGTTTATGATTAGAGTGTGAATCAGTATCATGCAGGATCATGTTCCCAAAATCCCTACTAATTTTTGCAATCAAATCATTAGGCGAAGGCATAAATTTATCATGTATAACTGCATTTCTATATTTCCATAAGGCCCAGAGAATAAGAGTAATTTTCTTATGCATGTCTACAAGGTTTTTATCAAATAACCAGCTAGAGAACCAGTGTTTTATGTCTAAGAAATTATTGCTAGTAAGCATTTGTAAGGAGAAAGCAAACCAGATGGTTTTAGCGAAGTTACAGTTGACAAAAAGATGAAGTTCATCTTCTTGAACATCACTGTTACAAAGTTTACAACTAGGGTCAGTATTCTTTTTTATTCTATGAATACGTTTCCCTAAAGAGAGAACATTGGAAAGCAATTTCCAGCAGAAAAGTTTAATTCTGGGAATGACTTGGAGATTCCAAAGGCTAATCCAGAGTCTGTTGTTCACAGGATTTCTGTTGTAATTAGTTAAGAGCTTATAAGCAGATTTTGTAGTGCACTCACCAGATGGGGTAGAAAGCCATCTAATCCTATCTTCGTTGTGTTTATCCGGAGTAATAGAGAGAATTTTGTTATGGACTGAAGGATCCAGGTATTTCTGAATGGTATCTAAGTCCCATTCACCATCTTCATTTAGTAACTGCCTAACTTTTATTGGAGTATTGACATCAATGAGGATTGGGAAGAGCAGACTGCCCTGATCAGGCAACCAAAAGTCTTCCCAGATGTCAATTGAGTCTCCATTATTAACCTGCCAAACATGGTTGCTTTTAATGACTTTTAGACCTTTTTTTATACTAGACCAGATCCAAGAGTTTTTAGTTTTTCTAGACTTCTTCAAAGGGTTTGACTTAGGAAAATATTTATATCTAAGAACTGTAACCCAAAGTTGATTTGGGTTTGTAAGCATCCTCCAGGCAAGTCTAGTTAGAAGAGATAAGTTATGTTTGTGAGGGCTTCTAATCCCCAAGCCCCCATTTTCTTTACTTCTGCAAATACTGTCCCAAGACTTAGTAAAAATGCAATGCTTAGGATCTTTTTTACTCCACCAGAAATCTCTCTGCAAGTTGTGAATCTTGTCCAGAGTTTCTTTAGGAAAGGCAAGGCATTGCATTTGGTATGTAGGATATGAACTAGTTGAAGCACTGATAAGCACTGTTCTACCTGCCTGAGCAAGAATTTTATTTTTCCAACCCCTAAGAGAAGTATAGTATCTATCTAATAGTGGCTCAAAGTTATTAGTTCTCTTTCTATCAAAAAACAGAGGTGTCCCTAGATATTTGTCATTTTTGGATATTTTTTTAACTTTAAGAACTCTAGCAATAATCCTACAATGCTTATTATGTAATTTAGGGGAGAAAAAGACCCCTGACTTTTGAAGGTTAACAATCTGGCCAGACATTTCTCCAAAGATTTTTAGAGTATCCATCAAGTTCTTTGCCTCTTTGATACATGCTTTCGAAAAGAGAAAGCAGTCATCCGCAAAGAACAAATGGGAGATAGATGGGGCTTCTTTACTAACTCTAATTCCAGATAATTGACCATTGACTTCTGCTCTATACAGAAGTCTGGAAAGAATTTCCATGACCAGAATAAAAATATAAGGAGAGAGGGGATCCCCTTGACGAAGCCCCCTCTCTACTTTGAACTTATCTCCTGGAACTCCATTCAACAGAACAGAGAAAGAGGTTGTGGAAATGCATTGCATTATTAATTGACACCAATCCTCACTGAAACCAAAACAGAAGAGAGTTTTCTCTATAAAGGACCATTCAACCCTATCGAAAGCTTTTGAGAGATCAATTTTAAGCGCTAGAAAGCCATTTTTATTCCTAGAAGTTTTCATAGTATGCAGAAGTTCATGAGCTATTATAATATTGTCAGTAATCTGCCTTCCTGAAATGAAGGCAGACTGGTTGACAGATATTATTTTATCAAGCAATGGTTTCATTCTATTTGCCAGGATTTTAGAGATCAGTTTATAAACAGTATTACTTAAGCTAATAGGTCTAAAGTCTGAGGGAGATGAAGGGTTTTGAACCTTAGGAATTAAAGAAATAAAAGTGTAGTTCAGAGACTTAAGAATGTGTTTAGTTTTAAAAAAATCCTGAACAGTATCCACTAGATTTTGTCCTACAGTATCCCAATTACTTTTAAAAAAACCTGGAGGATAACCATCAGGGCCAGGAGAGCCCCATTGGTTCATACTAAAAAGAGTGTTTTTTATCTCATTAATATCAGGGATTTTTACTAGTTTGTTATTCTCATCCTCTGTAATACAAGGTTCAATAATCTCACACAATATGTTATCATGGAAAGATCCATTAGATTTACCTATGTTTAGGAAATGATTCTTAAGTAAATCATTTAATTGATTTTTATCCTCAATCCAAAGACCTGTGTTATCTCTAAGGGTGTGAATATGGTTCACTCTTCTCCTATTAGAGGCACATTGATGAAAATAAGCTGTGTTTAAGTCATAGTCTTTCAGAAACTTGTCTTTTGAGAGGAGATTCCAATAATCTTTCTCTCTTTTATACCAAGTGTCCAAAAGTTGTTGAGATTCTTTTATTTTCCTAACAGGCAAAGGATTAACTTTATGTAGTTTTTCTATCTCAAGATTAAGCATTTCAATATTCCTAAATATATTTCCAAAGACTTTCTTATTCCAGTCTTTGAGAGTGACACTTAGATTGTCTAGGTTTGATTCTAAAACATAAGCACTAGAACCTGGAATAGAAGCACTCCAATTATCTCTAACAAGAGAAGAAAAACCTTCATGGTCCAACCAGGTTCTAAGCACTTTAAAAGGCTTTTTCGCAGTGGATAGAATAGGTAAAGGAATCAGAATGATAGGTGTGTGATCTGAGCCTACTCTAACTAAATGTTTAACAATAGCATTTGGAAATAATTCAGTCCATTTAGAAGAAGCAAGCACTCTATCAATTCTCTCTTTTATATTTTCATTTCCTTCTCGATTATTAGACCAAGTAAATGGAATTCCTTGAAACCTCAGGTCAATGAGTCCTAATCTATTAATACTATCATGAATATATTTAACGGCAGCGGAGGAATCACTGTTTCCTCCCTGCTTATCCTGAATGTGTAAAATAAAATTCAAGTCTCCAATAATCATCCAAGGATGGTTATTATTCAGACTAAAATCACAGATCCATTCCCATTGATCTAACTTCTGTTGAGCCGAATGGGCTCCATACATACAAATGAGTTTCCATAAATTATTATAATTATCTAAAACTTCAAATAAGTAAACGTTATTATGGAAAGAAATGCAGCTAACAGAGACATTATCATGCCAAGCCATTAAAAAACCACCAGACTTTCCTATTTTGGGAACAAGAAACCAGTCATGAAACTTAAATTTCCTAACTATTTTTTCCATAACGTTAAGGTTAGCTTTTGTTTCTGAGAGAAATATCATGTCGGGGTTTTGTTTTCTAATCAAATGATTAAGATGATTCTGAGTAATTGGGGGGCCAATCCCTTGAACATTCCATGAGAGCAATTTCATGATTAATACTAAGAAAAAGAACAGAGAGATAATTGAGGTGCAATGGGAACTAAAACTGTAAAAAATATGCAAGGAACTAATATGACTGAATTTAAAAATATTGACCAGCAAGTAAAAGAAAGTTGAGCAGTGAGGGTTATAGCATATTAAAAACTGCGAAATAAAACGAGAAAAAAGCACAGCGAAAGCAATGTTTGAGTGTATGAATAAAACAAACAGAGAAAGCAAAATATAATTATCAAGTTTGATATGATGAACCTGGATGGTTATATTGACAAGGATTCCAGCTTTCATTGCAGCCTCAGCATCAGGTACAGCATTCTGGCTAGCTTCCTTGTACATTTCACTTGAATCAAATCCCTTAGACAAATCATCTATATTCCCATTTTTCTCACGACAGAGCGTTTTAGAAAACTTATGAAGATCCACATTTATCTGATTAGCTATTTCCTCCATATTTCCATTATCTTTGACATCAATTCTTAGTCTCTTTTTCTTCCAAAGACCTCTAGTGAATAACCACGCAGTACTAACATAAAATTCTCTAGATACAGATGAAATATCAAGGTTGTGCTTCATTAGTTGAAATGCTAGCTTATCTTTTTTGGAACCACAGACAGACATAAGAGCAGCAGAATTTAACATTGAAAGATTGAATGAGGTTACTACTTGAGAATTGTTTTGTCTTAAAATGTTTGAGAGGAATGAAAACTCAAGCAGAGGATCTATTTGAAATTCAATTGAGCTCAAAGGAAATAAGGTAATTCTAGACTAGTCATCAACACTTTTTTTTTTTTTTTTTTTGATACAAAAGTCATCAACACTTGCTGTAGGGTAAACTTTTAGATATTATTGTGGAACTATTTCCATGTGGAACCTATTGTGTGTACCAAAGGAAAATCAAAGACAACGAGAAGACATTAATGTGCCTACATAATGGACTTTCAGAGTAAAGGTACAGAGCTGAATCAATCATAAATCTAACTTTGCATTTAACCTCACAGATATTATAATTCCAACATCTGAACAAACAATATAAATCTAACTTTGCATTTAACCTCGCAGATATTATAATTCCAACATCTGAGCAAACAATATATATACAGTGAATTTTAGTACCCGTCAGTAGGCAGGTCACATCGTCTCTCTTCAATCATCACCCTCTTGTGGCTTTTCAAACCGCCGAGTTTGTGGACTGCATTGGATCAGAGCAATTTATCGAAACCACTGCCAGGGTAAGTTACAAACAGGAAGAATAACGGCCATGTTCAATTGTGTCAAGTTCAACCAATTTAGTCCAAGAACATTCATCGATTAGAGATCAAGAGGCCATGTCTTAATTGTTATATTCGTTTCAAGCGTAAGTTTTAGTTATTAGATCTCTCAGAAGCCAAATCGAGCAGTGTACGGAAGAAGTGTTGTGGATACATTGGAGGTTCCTCTACAAGTGCCTGGAACATTAAATGAATTTTAGACGAGTGAAATATCATATGAGTGGACTTACTTTTGGACATTACTCAGATGGGTTTGACATATTACCTGATGAATCAAGACTGTTGAAGGAGTCATTCCGGGTACAGTGTTAACCTCTATAATCAAGACCTGCATATTATATTACCCATGAAAATGTTGTTATAGTTCGTATTTCTAAGCAGCACAAGAGAAAAGGTTGCAAATAAGGTTTGAATATGACGTAATTCCTTAACATCCACATAACATCATTTGTTAATAAAAATAGGGAGGGATCAACATTTTACAAATAAATAGAGGAGGTTAGAATGAGAAACTTCAAATTTCCCAAAATAATATATCGAGGAGGACAAAGCAAGGAAAGAGAAAGCAAAGCAAGTCCTTCTGGGTAAGGCAAGAAGTTCGTGATGCAGGCCAGACAAACTAGTGTATTTCTTTGAAACCTTTATGAACCAATGGGTGAAAGTGGGGTCTCCAATCCACACAACTCGAAGTGAAACAGTTTTTTGGTTTTAATTTAGAAACGATTTATCCAATATAATTTCTTTTTTGTAAGGTAAACAGAAGAAAAATTGAAACTTGATTTCGAAGGAAAAAGACTTCCAAGTGAAGAAAACAGCCAAGTACTAGTTAATCAGCAAATAGAACTGAGGAAGTTTACCAGGATGATTATTAGACGACATACCTCTCCATTGTCTACATTAACAAATGCGTCGATACGCGAAAATCCTTCTAATCCAAGAGTATTAGCAATGATTTCAATACTCCGTTTACATTTTCCCAGCGCCTCTTCGCTGTTCAGAAAAGAAATAATTACAGGACGTTAGCAGCTCTTCAAAAGATAAGGCATGGTTCCAGCATCATGAGAGAACTTGACTACTGCAACATTGTTTTAATGAGAGAAGTAGTGTGATTTTGTTCAACTGTTGCAATTTTCCTCTGCTGAACGAATACTTCATATCAAGAGAGAAAAAAAACATAGTAAGAAGAACGAGGTATTAATGTTCCAAGCGATGAGGTCTCACTGAACAAACCTAATTATCGAAGATGGTGGTGGAGTGAGATTGATGCCGGTTCCACCTGTTTAAAGACAAAATGATCAGTATGTATACAATGTGATGTGGACAACACCTGGTTAAGGTTTTGTAAAGAAAAACATATGCATGTAGCCAGACCTTGGAACTTTTCTTCAAGAGATAATATGTCACCAGACTCCTTAACCGTGACACTAGGACTCAGCGAGTGCATCTCTCCATGTTTGCCCACTACTCCGACAGTAATTTCAACCCATCTACTACGTCCTTCCCATAATAGGCCATTTGAATTTGCTTTAGTGGATTTTGAAGAAAAAATGATGGGATCAGTCTCAATGAAAGGTTCAAATATTAACTGCTCTGGAGGAGGGTTCGGCATCTCAATTACACCATGTGCCTGAAATTGAAAACAAGCTTTAATATCTAAAATCGTACCTCTGACTGGTCATCGCACAGATACAATACAGCTTCATAATACAAATCATTGTACAGTTGAAAAACAATGCTACTGAATGAAAGTAGTCGGATATGAAGATAACACGACAACAGTAAAATATATGTCCACACCTTGGAAAAACTGTTGGAAGGAATCCGTGGAAAGCAGTTGCGCAATGCATTGGCATAGAATGCCAGATCCTCTGGACAACTACACAAATAACACAACATCAGCACATAACTTAGACGTACTTGATGATATTAGAGATGAAGTTAGGATATTAATATACCATAATCTTGCAACTCCAGTGGAGCATCCATCTTGACCTGGTTTCACACATAATGTTTCACAATTAAGTTTTGTGGTCAAATCATGCCAAATACCATTGATGGGCATATTTATTAGCTCCTCTTTGCTCCGTACATCCTTGTGTATTGTCAGCACTCCCAGATTTTCAAGCTAAACATTAGAATCAGCAGACCATAAGCACTAATGACGTTCAACTAGAAGGATGCCCAAAAACAAAGAAACTAACAAAAAACTACAGAAGAAGTGAAACAGATGTGAACAAGTTACTACTATAGCTCAAGGAACATGGCACATATTATCATACATTTTCAACAGCAAGAGAAGTTGCCACTTTATCCATACAAGTTCTTGATGCTATTACACCGGGACCTGCAGCATATGAAGTTGAAAATATTATTAATGGGGCTGATTATAACATAGCATCGTAGAAACAATTTCTGAATAAGTGAAAACCTGTATACGGAACTCCTCCAGCCTCTAACAACCTTTGGAGAGTACCGTCCTCGCCAATACCTCCATGCACTGAAAAGAGCAGCAGCAAACCTATTAGTTATCATGTTTTGTATGTTACTCCCAGAGCTATTCCATGAGGCCAAGTTCCTTTTAAACATACGAATCAAGAAATAGGGATTTGGGAAACCCATTCGCCATCTCCGAGGTCTCACTGCAGATCATTTTTCAATCGAATATAAACAAGATTTGCTACAAAATCTATTGAGTTTATACATCTGAAATTCTAAGTGTTTCAAGTAAAATAGTAATACTAAGTTTTTGTAATTTGAATGTATTTATTGTTCAAATAAGTCCGACAAGCCTACAATGATGGAATAGTCAGAGAGGATAAGATATAAACTAGCAACACAAGTTATATGCTACAGAAATCAACCTGCAATGAAGACTGTTGCTTCAACTTCCTTGGCAAGTTTGATCCATTGCTCCAGCGAATATTTAGTAGGATGAACATCAGATATATCAAACCCCGTAAAACAGCTTGGTGTACTCAGACCTTCCATTAGATCCGTAATTACCTGGTTCCGGAGTTGCGATGTCAAAGCAGCTCTAGCTGGTTCAATTGCTTCTAAGCAAGCATCTAGAACTTCTTCTGTTGTATGTCGTAGAACTAGAGAATATCTGTGGCCCAAAAATGGTTTCTTATTACACATGATAATAAAACTTACAAAAGGGTCAGATTCAAAGTAAATATGATCCACAATATTTTCATGGAAACAGGATCTACTATACGATGTATATTTCAAAACACAATTCGGCATTGGTGGATATTACCAGTTAGTATCTACAAAAATAACAATTGGAGTAAACTATCTATCAAAATATGATAGAGATAAATATCATCAATGAACAACACTTACGGTAAAGTCCAAACAGTTTTGGATTCCTTATCCTTGTTCAGTTCAGATAAATATTCATTTGTAGGGGCAAGCATACATGGGGTCACTTCAAGCTGCAGCCAAAATAATCGATAACACCGAGATAAATCAGTCCTCAAATGCATTTGGATAAACAACCAATTAAACCAAACAGTAGAATTCATATAATAGTTATGTAAAACTGCGTGAAGGGAACACCACGCTGAATTATAAGGAAACGAGAGCTCCTGCTTATAAGATAAACACAAGAGTTCATTAAAATTATAAGAGTGGATCCTCCGAACACAACCTTCAAAACGAAATTAATTATACTGTTGACCGTTTGGAGTTACACTCTGAGAAAATATATGTGCTAAGAAAGACGACTCTAACAAGATACATGCAAACAGTACAAAAAATCTTCACCAACACTAACATATCAATAGACGTTATACAAGGTGGATGAGCCGTGATTATGGCAACTAACAGGGCATAAAAAGAAGGAAACTGCATTGACATATACAAGATACTTACATCATCGAAAGCTTGCAAGTTAAGCCACACATTCTTCCACTCATCAGAGATACTTGACGTTCTGAAGTTTCTCCGCCGAACATGACAAAAACTTTGCGAATGCCTCTGCCTTCAGAAAATACATCGGTGTTTTCAGGTGATTTCAGTTGTCTAGGTAATGCATTTGATGCACTGTTACACGAAGACAGAGCTGGAAATCGCAAGCAAGCACGTTGTATAATAGTTCGAAGGATGTTTGAATGGGAAAATCCAACCTGCAGAACAGGGAAAATCCAGATTAGCAACATCAAGTTTCTCTAATTGAACTAAAAATTCAAGGAAAGAAAGAAAACCAGAAGAAAAGGATGACCTTTGAGGCTTGCTGGAACAGAAAACTGGTCTGCTCCATTCCACTAATCTGTTTCAACGGGGAAACAACAAGCAACAACAAAAGAGAATAACTTGATATAAGTAACACAAGGAAATTATAGCACATGAACCAACAAAGAATCGCAGATGACAGAAATTCATCGTACCAGGTTGATATCGGTAAAAATGATTGTACCGGATTTACTCCTTCCGAACTTATTATCATTCTCTGCTGATGAGGATAAATGTGAAGATGGCAGAAACCAACCATCAATCCGTGCAAAATCCCGCAGGCCAAATCTTTTAAATAATAAAGATGCCCCTTCTCTTATCATTTCAATGACATCAGTTGGGAAGCGAGGTGGCGTGTGATATGCAACCTGTGGGAGAAACAATTCTTAGAAAAAGACATTTGAATACAGGACTATACGCAATGAAAGGTAGGGTGGTAAACATTCATGTGGGTGACGTGGGAGGAAGACCCCATAGTTTTCTCTTCTGAGAGGCAAACCTCAAGCTGGTGTCTGAACAGTCTAGCTATTAAACGATGCCAGAAATATTGCCTAGATCCTTATAAAGCACCCATTGGTGAAATAGCAAAAAAAAAAAAAAAAAATGCCACAATAGCAACAATAGCAACCAAACAGAAACACATGTACCATACTGAAGGGTTAGTCATTGCTACTTGTGCAGTAGCAGACTAGATGCAGTTGCTGCTGTAGTATATATGAATTATTGTATGTGTGTCAGCAAAATATACTAAAACAGTATAACCCATTTCTATCAAATACATAAAACAAAAAAGTCAGCAGTGATTTGTTGGAATGAGTTTCATGGTTAAGTCACTGCACATATAGTGTTAGTGTTAGGAATAGTATTTCTAGATATTTTGAACCTAACCCTAATAGTGGTACTATTGTAAAGCTAGATCTATACCTTTGTTTATAAAAGGGAAACTCTCCTATGGGTGCAAAGACACTCTTTCACTCTCCCCCTTTTTTTACATGGTATATGAGCAAAAGAGGGGGAGAAGAGAAACCCAACTTAGATCTACCATAGTTAGATCTTGAAGTTGTTCTCGAAGAATCTTGGAGTTGTTCTTAAAATAACTTCTTGTTGTTTCTAAGTTGGTTCCTCCTTTAAAAGTTGTCCTATTTTTTGTTAAGTTAAAAGTAGATCTAATGCCTAGAACTTCTGAGAATAGTGGTTCTTCTCAGTATAAGAGTTCAGCATCTCTGGACTTTTCTCACAATGATAACATGCATGTAAAAATGATATCTTGTAAGCTAGATGACAAATTATGGGTAAAGGAAAACTTGGGTACCTGACCGGAAGTAAAGGATGTCCAGCACCCGAAGACCCTATATACGAGACTTGGGTACAAGAAAATGCTTTGATAATGAGCTTGTTGTTAGACTCAATGGCTCCTGACCTCAAGAGCAGTTATATGCGCATATACACTGCAAAAGAAGTGTGGGAGGCAATCTCTCATATCTACGTTGTGAGCGGTGGTGCCACACAAATTTATGACTTGAATCGTCGGATTATAGAAGCACGTCAGAATAACAGGGCTTTATCAGTCCACTACAATGCTCTTCAAGCTCTACGGCAAGAACTTGACTTCCTACAGCCGTTAGACATGGTTTGTGTAGCTGATACCGCTAAATTGCAGAAGAGAATTGAAAAAGGTAAGTTCCTTGCTGGTCTCGATTCGATGAGTGTATGGGACAGTCAAATCAGAAGAACTTAGCCGAGCTGATATGATACCTCCAGTACCACAGGAAAGTTCATCCTTGAATGTTGTTACTCCATCAACTCTTGGTCCAATAGTCATACGAGCAAGCAGCCGACAATCTGATGAGAAGGACTCTCTATGGATGTAACATTTTGTGAAGATAACACCTACTTTCCGAAAGGTGAGACTTCTCTTAAGGGGGGAGAGAAGTTATAGTGAAGACCAGTCTGGGTATGATTAATGGTACGATGTATGTTTTGCACCTAGCATAAGTAAGGAAAGTGATAATACTTCACTGGTCATGACTCCTCAACTTTAGGTTTACAAACGAAGAGACAAAACCCCTCTTTCTCAGCCTCGTCAATTGTCTACTCCGGTGACAGGTAATTCTGAACAACAATCTTTTACAGTTCCAATTGAAACAACTTTGACCACTGATGACAATGATAATTCAGCTGATGAGTCCACAGATGTTGTGGAAGAAGATCCTACTCCCTCGAGATATCCTACTCATACTCGTAAACCTCCATCTCGTTATAGTTATTATACTGAGCAGTGAGCACCCTATTTCTAACTTTGTGTCTTCTCACCGTTCGTCACCCACTAATATTGCCTTTGCACATCACCTATCTGCGGTGATGATTCCTTCAAGGGATGAAGATGCTCTTGCCGATTCGAAGTGGAAAGAAGCTACGATAGAAGAAATGGAAGCTCTAGATAAGAACTCCACCTGGGATGTGATCAAGCTACCACGGGGGAAGAAGACGGTTGTAAATTGGTGTTTAATATGAAGTTCAACTCTGTAGCTAGGTCTAGTGCGGAAGCGGAGTTTAGAGCTATGGCTCAAGAAACTGTGAGATATTGTGGTTGAGGATACTATTGACGGAGATTGGTTCAACCTTACAAGTCCTATGAAGTTATACTGCGACAACAAGATTGCCATTACCATTGCTCACAATCCAGTCCAACATGACAGAACCAAGCATGTGGAGGTGGATAGACATTTCACCAAAGAGAAAGTGAATGAAGGGATTATCAACATTCCTTTTGTAAGAACTGAAAACCAGGTTGCAGACATTCTGACGAAAGGAGTTCCAAATCGACCATCCAACTCCTTCCTTGACAAGGTGGGTATGCGAGATATCTGCGCACCAGCTTGAGGGGGAGTGCTGGAACGGGTTTCATGGTTAAGTCATTGTACAGTTACTGTTAGTGTTAGGAATAGTGTTTCTAGATATTTTGTACCTAACCCTAATTGGGTACTATTGTAAAGCTAAATCTATACCTTTGTCTATAAAAGGGAAACTCTCCCATGGGTGCAAAGACACTCTCACTCTCTCTCCGTTTTCTACATAATTACCATGAGTTGTTTCTAAGAGCCTTCTAACTAAATTCAAATGAATTTTTAAATTGCATGAGTATGATATCAGACCTGTTGTGTTGGAAGATACTTCCTTCGGTAATTGAATATGGCATCTTTCTCTCCACCATTAGCACTTTCATGGAATTGAAGCTCCACCTACCATAATAGAGAATCAAATTGAAGTCACTTGGCTAATAAATTGTCGATATATAATGATCACGACCAGTCAATATACATTTCCTGGATGTGATATCAGAAATATTGATATTTGATGCACATGTTCACAGCAGAAATTGTTACGGGAAAATAATTAGATATATGTAGGCAAGAGGACAAGATATTGTTTGGTACGCTAATTCCTACTGTACTTAAAAGTTTTGACTTTCACCCAGTAAATAGTAATGATGTATAGGGAACCTAATGAAGCTACCGTTGAAGGCATACATGATACAAGGACTCACACTACGTAATGGTTGGCAAAGGAACTCCTCATAATTCCTCGAAAATACGGTTTTACAATAAAACTAGCATTTCAACAATTTTCAACAAAATGTCCAAATAAACGAAATATAAACTCTAAACCTGATTATTGCAGAAAGAATTCAAGCGTACAAGGTGATCGATACATCAAGGAGTGTAGTGGACAATCAAATAGAATATCTATTGCCTATCAGGTATACATATTCCTACTAAGTGCTTTGTGTTTATTACGAGTATCTCTTTTATGAAAATATATAAAGAAGTGGGATGTAGGAGAACATGCAGCCACTGTTGCTATTTTTCCTCTGATCTTTACAAATATGTGCAAGTACAACCATGAGAAAACTTTATGTCGAGAGAGCTAGTCTAACCAGTTGTACAGACCTCAGTTGGAAGGAAAGCTACAGGATGACAATAGAACCCAGATCCGACATCAAGAACAATTGATGTGAATTCACTTCCTCCATCAAGAAAAACTTCGACAAGGACTCTGTCGTCGATTCCCTGATGATTATGGAATAAACTAGTAAAACAAAATACTATTTACAATAAAGGAGCTTCAGGAAAATTCAGATTTACATCATTCACTTGAAACCAAATTACCTCCGAAATAATACCCTCAGCTTTTTCTAGGGAGTCCTCAACACCATAGGCAACAGTCACACCAATGCTAGACCCTGCCCTGGCTGGTTTTACCTGAAACACAGGAGGGGATAAGAAGTAGCACAGTTAAACAGGCTCCACAATAAAAATATCAGTTAGTATGTTTTTCAATATATAACAATAATGCCTATAATGATGACACTTACGACAACTTTTCCGGACTCACTATTTATTTGATTGGTTTCAAACCACTTCATTAGCTCAGCTTTATTGAATCGGCCTCCCTAATTACAATAAAGAACATATTAGCAAGGGCCAACGCAACAAATTAATCAGAATAGTTACCATGACAAAATTGAGACATACCTCCACGAGAAAACTAGGTACCGTGACAAATCCTTGTCTCTTGAGCTCCAATGAAGCATCGTACTGCCAGTTTAACAGAATTAGAGGAAAAGAAGAAATTAAGAAAGAAACATATAACACATCCAGGATAAGGAACACTGGTAATAATTGTAGTAACATGTGTACTTTTAATAACACAGAGACGCAAAGATGCAAGCGGTGAAATCCAAGTTTCAGGAACCAGCAAACTGCATTATATTTATCATTATTATTACTACGCAGTAACTGATAAAGAAATCCTTGATGCCCAAACACCTTTTGTAACCGAGTCTCATCCAATCAAAATCTTGCAATGCCTCTCGTGATGCCCCATTAGTAAATGCACTTGACAAGTAGCAATTTATTTGGGAAATCACATTTTTACCTTGTCAAATGCTTGGCGACATTCATTTGATGATGTTCCAACAAACGGAACATTCGCTTTCTCCAACAGCTCCTGCAAAACACCCTCGTTAGTGTACGAATTATCTAATTAAGCTTGAATCAGCTCAGAGAACAAACGTCTTAATACAGTTTCCAAACGTTCATCATACAAACCTGTATGCCTCCATCTTCGCCAAAACGACCATGAATCACTGGGAATACTATATCTACAGCAGAAGCAAGATGTTCTGCAAATTCAGGCAAAGACTGGAAACCTTGCGCAAGGCTGCAAGGTAACACAAGCAGTAGCAATTCAGTCAAAAATTAATTCTTAAAAGTCAGACACAACAAAAGCACAATTTGACATTCTAATGGGCCAACCTTTCAAGTTTGAAGTCAAAATCTGCAGGAGTGTTTGAGTACATCTGCGCAAAAGTGGCACATATCAATAAAAACATCAATAAATCCAAGTAAGAAACAAGAGTAATAATATTGCTCCAAATTAGTTTCATTGGAATAGCTAAATAAACACTGATCACTATCTTTTAAAAATACCCATACATTCGAAAGTCTTTAGTAGTTTATGATGATTGATGCACTAACCTGAGCAGTAGATATCGCATAAGCATTAAGATTGGTGTCGATATAATAACAACTGACATGCAGATCATCTCCCTATAATCACACAATTCCAACCATGTTTAACAAAATTACCACAACAAAAATCAAACAAACACTAAACAAGATAATGTTACTAGCAGTATACCTGTATATGATCAAGCACTGATCTAGCAGAATTAAGCGAAATCCCACGCTCAGCTGATGGTCCACCACAAATAATCCCAACTTTAAGAATCCGATCCTTCTGATTCCCATTACTTTCAATAGTAGAATCATGAACAACTTCCACTAAGGTAGACTTGGGAATCTGAGCTTGGAAATTCCGGTTGAAATTTGATGGTGAATTTTTCAAAACTAATTTTGGAACAGTGGAAGACACAAAACTCTTCTGGTGTATGCAATTCAACTCCGATTTGCTGCTGTTAGCAGTTTTACATACACCACGCGTAAGTGAAGGTTGAGTAATTGACGCCATTGAAGAGTTCTAGTGAGGAAATTGATCGGGTTTTCTTCTTAGGGCTTATAGGACTGACACTTGAGAGAGAGTGAGTGAGATTATTGGTTTTCACGATGTCATTTGATTAATAAACCGATTTTTTAGGAACTCGGTAGTAGGGATTTAGTTTGACCTTTTCTTTAGCTAGTGAGTAGGAGGACAGCAGAAACAGCATGATTCCACCAAGAATGAAAATGAATCTCTGTAATCATACCGATGATTATCTTTACAGAAAAGAAGAAGAAACTAGTACATAAGTTACATCAGATTATAGCGAATAAGACAACTCATAGGACGGGTGAGTGAGACGGGTCCTGAGAATCGACAAAACAAAAGTTAAGATTAGGTGAAAATGAAGTTTGGTGGTTTGAGATTTTCTGCAATCATGCAAAAAAAAAAAAAATAGAGGTGGCGAGTGTAAAGCATTTCAAGACTAGGATTCTAGGAACTAGAACGAGCTGGGTTCAGATGAGACGCAGACGCTACACGAAAACAAAAAATAAAGTGGAGACGCGGGGTATCGATCCCCGTACCTCTCGCATGCTAAGCGAGCGCTCTACCATCTGAGCTACGTCCCCAGTTTACCTTTTCCTAAGGCTGTTATCTATGGAGAGGGGAAAATTAAAATAAACAGTAGCACCACAGTGTCTCTCCCGCCCGCCTATGGCGTAAAACACTGGACGATTGAGTTTATATCGCTTAAATCTTTATTTTATGATTTGTTAAGAAAAAATAGGCCCACAAAATTTATTTTATTATTTTTTAACCAAAAAAGGGACCCACAAAATTTGTTTTATTATTTGTTAACTCCAAAAAGTTACAAAGCGATATATTTTACCTTGCATGTTTGGAATTTACCAAACATGTGGGTCTGCGCACTTAAGTTTTATTGTTTTTTAATTAAAAAGTTAACTTTTGAGCGATAGAAAGTATATAGCTTTCACTATTGAGCGATATAAATTATATCGCTTTTCTCCAAGTTCCGGGAGGGCAACTGCGCATCTGGGGAGTTTGTGAGGGTAGAGGAGAGAGAGGGGAGAAACGACCACGGTTTTCTGTCAAATCGTTTATATCCATAGATAACGGCCTAACGCTTAGTAAAAATTACTATATATCCCCGTTTTTCAATTTCGTTGATGATCAAACTTAAAGAGCTACATTGTTTAAGTCTTGTTCTAAGACTTTTCAGGAAAAAAAAAAGTCTTGTTCTAAGACTTCCTATAACCACATAATTTATTTCTACTCTTCTACATAATTCAAAGATGCTCCATACTGATGTGGTATGTGCTACGATATTGATGTTTTTGGATTAAAATTACCACTCCAAGAACTGAAACTACTTGAAAGTAAAGATATTGTGTCTTCAATCCAAGCGTTATTTTGACAGCATTTCTTTGGCTATTGATGACCCGCAATAGATTTTGATAATCTCCTTCAAGCTGCAAGTCTGTTACTCTTTTCCCCTAGCCCATTTCACCGCTTCTAGTGCAACATTTGCCTCTGCTTGTTCATCATCTACTGCTTGTGTTGGCTTGCATCTAGCTCCATGATTGTGACCTGCACTATCACGTAATATTAGTCTCACACAAGCTTTTTTGGTTACATTATCAAAAGACACGTCAAAGTTGCATTTTTTAACATGTCCCACTGGTAGAGGCCAGCGGATAACTTGTCTAATGTTAGCATTTATATGAGTATTGATTACTGGTGTGCAAGATATCTTCCAGACTTCATAGAACCTATGTATTATATTATGAATGTTTCCTGGTTGAACCTGTGTATTATCAAAAGTTGAAGCACATTGTGCTTTCCATATGTGTCATAAGATAACAGTAGCTTTCTTTATGTCCTTTTCAGTACATGTAGGCTACTAGTGTTAGACATAGCAAAATTGGCATTCAAGTACATAGTAAAGTTAGCAGACACAACATCATTAACAATTATACGATCAACAAGATTCCAGACATTCTTCGCAATAGTACATTCAATAAACAGTGTTGCATACTCTCGGGTGACGATCTGCAAAAAGGGAAAACATGATTAATTCGACTAGAAAATCTAGCTAACCTCTCTGTAACTGGCAGGCATATATATTTCCAGAGGGAGGTTATTCTTCCAGAAATGTTTCCAATTCACCTGAGTAACATTAGAGTTAATGTTATTTGTTGGTGTTCTCATTCAATATAACTTTATAGGCAGATTTTGCAGAAAATATACCACTAGAATCAAGAATCCATCTCATCACATTCTTACCTTCATATAGGATTTTTATCTTCGTAATTTATGTGACGGCAGGAGCATCAAAGTGAGCATTCAATATACTAACATTCTAATGTATAATATCATGATCTATTAACTAGTTAATTGCTCTCATATTATTAGAAGATAATTGAACATTTAAATGACCCTCTATAGTTGGAGCACATCTATGTCCTCATATGAATATATCCTTCCCATTACCATCCCAACAGTAGTGTTTATTTACATAGAACAGACCTTCAATAATGCCTCTTTATACCTTTGAGCCATTAGTTGCAGTATTAGATAAAAAACTGAAAATAGTAATATACTTACCTTTTAAGATTTACACCCAAAGTGCATCAAGATTATCAACTACTCTCCATGCCAATTTAGTGAGCAAATATTTGTTCGCCAATTCAGGACTCTTAATTTCAAGACCTCTTTGACATTTTGGTCTAGTTATATCTTCCCAATTCAGGACTCGAAATTTGTCCTATTAAAGTTTATCATATCATGAAACTCAATTTACCTCTTCCTTGAAAAATAAATAAATTAAACGACCAGGTACCAATGATCGGATGGAGAATCTAAAAAGATCTCTACAACTTTAAGGAGTTTTCCTCTAAGCTTAATTAATATGCATATGCTTTTATTGCATGATCACTGAATGCCTAGCTATAAACAAAAGAGAAATCGTGTTTCCAAAATTTTACATATCCGGAAAACTCTCAAAAATATTTACTTCCTCCGTCTCAAAATAATTGAGCTAATTTCAATATAAAATTTGTCCAAGATTAATTGAGTTATTTCAATTATTTGTGATGAACTTCCAAAACTACCTTTTCCTTAAATTTAAAACTCAAAAGTTGATTTCTCTCGATCTTTCTAACACTCTCTTCACAGTCTCACACTTTATTTCTTCTGCCGCACCATCACCACCACTGTCAACCCATCAAAATAATAACATTTTTAATATTTATTCTAAAATGTTCTTCGTGGGTTTTTGATTTATAAACAAATCCTCCAAAGTTTCAAGTTGAATTTGATATAGGGTTTAGATCAAATTCTGCATTTTTACTTTATTTTTCATTTTTACTTCATTACTCTCAGTTATATTTACACATTGTTGTGCTTTTTTTATGCGGTTGAACTGCTTACGATGTGCTTACCTTGTGCCGAAAAATAAAGGGTTTTTTCATCATTCAAGTTTTTTGCCAGAGAAACTACGTTAGTAGCTGGAGAGCTTGTTGCAGACAATTGAGAGTTTAAGGTCAGTTCACCTCTTAATCAAAGATCATGTGAATTCATTAGTTGACATACTCACTTCATTGCCATGAATTCATCTAGTAGTATCTTCATCCTTGCAACAACAAAAAAAAACAAAACAAAAAAAAAAAATACAAGAGAGGTAACGAGTTGCTTCCCTCACCAGATCCTTACTAACTTCAACTTGAGTAGGAAGCTCACCAATACGTGCCAATATCTTTTTATCAATGTGTTGTATTTTGTATTTGATTTTCAACTTTTCAAGTGCTTTAGCAACACATTGTTTTTAACCCTAACACAACTATAAAAAAAAAGTTGTTCAAGCTAGACCTCTATATAAGAATATTTTTTCATGGTCTCTAGGATAATCTTGTATAGAGGTTCTGATGTATAAGTTTTTTATTTGTTTATTTTGTGTTGCCAGGAAATAGGGAAAGTTGGAGTGGTGAATAGGTGAAATCAAAATAAATGTAAGTTGCTTCATGTCTAAAACAAGAGCACTATGTAAGTAAGGAATAACTCACATAGTTATATACATATTAATATAATGAAAGCCTAAAAAGATAGTTATGAGATTGATGCAAGAAAAAATCTCATGACCGGGCCAATTAAACAATTAATATCACATCAATCTCTTGTAATGCTATGCGACACACAAAATAATCGCTAAAATTTGTTTTATGTGAAGTCTTTATAAATTATTTTATTATATTTTATGTTTATCATTTATGTCGACGGTTAATTTTGTGCTCATATATTATTTTATTTATCTCTAAATAGACACATTTTTCCTCATCAAGACCATCAGTTGAGGATGTGGACTTTACTATCTTTCATATATTAGTAAAATCCATTGACTCATGTGTAACTCCAGTTTCCGCGGCTTGAATTGTGGTAGAAAATAAATATGTTTTTGTAAAAGCTAAAGCTTTAAATTAACAATCAATATAACGGGGACCTTCCTTCTAATCCCAGGGTTATCGGATCCGAAGAAGGTATTGAGAGGGAGTGATGACGTTGTTGGAGACTGGGACACAATATGAAACATATATAGAATTAGAGAAGCTAAAGAAACATCTCTGGATCTCGAATATTTATTCGCAACATGAATTACGGAAGACACAACCACAACACTGGCCTCAGTTGCTTTGATGGTATTAGTCTATCGTCTTCTGAATAAATATTTTGCGTTCTTACTTTGTGCCTAAGGATGAATCACCCTCAAAAAACCTAAATCTAATACATTCATGTCGGGGCTTTGTGCTGGTTTAAATTTGACTCGAATATCAAACCCCTCTTTTGCCACCTCCTTCTTCATCATCCAATTTAACATGAGGTTTTGCGTTGTTTTGCTGAATGCACATCATTTCTCTGTTGAAAGTTGGCCATTTTTGGCGAATCATTGGTAACAACTTCTTAATTAGACACACACTTGTTATGTCTTTATTAACTGAGTCCATAGGTTTATCTTCAAGTATTCCCGCTGGACGGTTCTTACTCAAACACTTTGCTGCCTCTTTTACTATAAAAGGGAATATGCCAAGCTTCCCATTGAAAACCACATTTCCAAGTGAATTAAACCTAGGACAAATTACTGCTGCCATGAATATTACTTTTTTGTATCTCTTACTTTGGCAAGTGCGGTGAGGTTCTTCTTCTTTCAGATGATACTTCTTTGTAATTTTAGTCATGTAAAACCACTTCTCGTCTTAATGTATAACATTAAACATGCCCACAATTATTAGATTTTCTTCGTAAGGTCTTTCCTTGATCATTTCCAAGCAAAATTCTAACCTTGCTTTCTTGATTTCAATCGTAAAAGCTGGTTTAATCGCATTTATATGTTTCTTAATCTTTCTTTTCTTGATCTGTCTATGAACAATTGATTTGGAGATCTTCAAAGTTTTGGCAAGGGAACTTATGTTAGTGCGTCGTCGTAAAGGTATTTTAGGAATCTTGCTCAAATCAACCTCCATAGATTTAGAACCAACTCTACTTGGTATTCATGAAGACACATCAACTGGTAATTTCTTCACTTCACACTCTTTTCCTTGTTTCCAAATACGTTTTACAGTATTTTGTGATACTGAAAAAGTTGTGATGCCTTTGGTACCAAGCCCCGTTGAAGTTTTCCCTTGTTGTTTTCCTTTAATAAAAAATGGAAAATAGTCGGTCGTTGTTTATTTGCGAGATCTTTCTCTTATATTCCTGGTAGCAAAACTTGTTTCAAATGCACTTGTTTTTGTTTCTTCAGGAGTGAATGCAAGAGAGATCATGTGATTGTTTCTAAAAAACAGCGTGTTGAGTCCATATCATCCAACACCTCCAGCTCTACGTTTGTCCATAATGAACTTCTCATCGTGTCGGGGCATAAAACCATCGATACACGTGTCAGGATCCCAGAGCAGGAGAAGGATGGCAGGTGAAGGGTCGCGAAGCATGGAATAAAATCCGAGAAGATCTTGTGAAGCACTGAGTTGTCTTAATCGAATATCGGAAAATATGCGTACTTAGTGGAAGACAGCCTAGAAGACATCGAAGGAAGCAGATTCGACACCAGAAAATTCGTAGTCCTCGATCAACACTCTCGAATAAAAGGCATCGAAGGAATAAATATTTCGAAGGCAACTCGAGGTCCACCGACTTAATCGACAACTTCTGACATACCCACGATTGTGTATTTTGTCTTATTAGATG